>JANHFX010022078.1:46396-69898 GCA_027560015.1 Chloroceryle amazona | reverse complement strand
GGGGGGAATGGAGTTGAAGTCGCAAGCTACCTTTCGACAGCTCTGCCAGCTGGAAATATGCCATCAATTGTCTGTTCCGTACGTGACGTGAAAGCAGAGGAGTCTGCTTAATAGAAATTCACTCAATTTCACCATGTTTACTTCAGGTTTAAGAAAACGGCCATGAAGAAGAAAGATTAAATATTTTTCCTTTTATGAATATCCTCCTGTCTTATTTTGTAACGAGCTTTTAGCTTTATACCAAGTTTGTGACATTTCTAATTTAAAACGTTATGGAAATTGAAAGAGCGACATCGAAATGGAAATATTAGCAGATTTTTCCTTCGTTTCTAAACCTGAATAGTATTGTACTAAGAAAAAAAAAGTACATCCAGACATTCTGTATGTGTTACCACCAAGCTCTGCACTCCTTAAATATATGGGCATCTCTCTTCTGGAGGAATACGTCCCGCTTCCACAGAAAGTCAAAGACCCGCGTTGACAACCAGCAGAAAGCAACAGTTTTTGTCAACCAGCTTATTCAATGAAACCAGAATTGAGTCTGTGATGCTTTTGCACAAGTCTTTGCCTCACCTTTCGCTATGCACACGAAAGGACGGACAGATGTACACACAAGGGGACACACGGCACGTACTGCCCGTGAGTTGCAGCGTCTCAAGCTTCAGGCAGCTGAGCTTGAGCTCGCTATCACTCAGAGCCACGTGCCAGCGAGCCCATTTCCCAGCCCCAGCCTGCTACAGATAAATAAACAAGCAGCATGTTGTTCACAGACATCTGTCTTTTCTTTTTTTTTCTTCCTTACCACTCAAGAAATGCCACTAATACAACAATTACTTAACCATATAAATCTGAGGTTAATAAAAAGACCGTGCTTTGAGTGACAATATCTACTTTGCCATCGCAGAACTAACTCTTTATTCCCTATAAATAAATGTTATTATCTGGGAATTGAACTCTGAGTGGTGAACTAGTAGCTCGCTTTCTTAGATGCTTCAATACATTAAGTGCTTTGCATTATGGGCAGATCAACTGCCCATTCACTAAGAAAGGTTACCAAAGTGATGCTGTAATCTCATTTAGCTCCCCCAGTGTCTACCTTCTATGGCCAGTCTTGGATGGTAGAGAAAGAAAATAAAACATGTGCAAGAATAAAACTGGGACATTCAAATGTGTGAAGGGAAGAGAAAATATTGACCTCCTAGGTCAGAGATCCTTTTGCTCCAGCTACCTCACCAAAAAGGTATGGTACCAGAAGTATGAAGAGGTAAAAAGTGATTTACAGATTGGAAACACTTTGAAATGTAGATGAAAAAGAAGGAAAATCAAAACGCTGTGAAATAACTTCACTGTTAAACAGTCTACTGCATTTTACAGCAAATCTCTCTGGATAAAAACTCAGATACCACAACGAAAAATACACACATAAGATCGAAGCAATGAAAAGGAGGACAAAAAGGCATCAACTACCAAGTTTGAAACCAGTCGTTCCCTTTGCTCCTTTTTTATCTGTTTCTGCCCTGTAACTCTCACCAGGGACAGAAGATCACCGCAAAAACCCCTGCTTCCTGTCACAATAACCCCCTCATTCCTGGTGCAGAGGGGTTTGTGACCTGAAAAATGCTGGCACTTGGAAAATGGTGAGGGAAAAGAAAAAGCTCAAAATTCACCTCCAGGAACGAGAAGGGAAGGGCAGTAAGAGAAAATCAAACAAACAAACAAGGTTACTGGTGCAAAAAGAACGTTTTTTGCCTTGAGTCGGGTAAGCAGCACAAAATACTAATGAAAGCAAGAAAAAATAACGAGAATTAGGACCCCAAAAAATGGTAGTGAGAGAAGGCTGACTGGAGCCTTTGGTTTAGGCAAAACACCAAACCAGGGAGCAATTTTCCCTCTGGATAATAAGCAGCCTTTGGTGCACAGTGTGCTGCAAGTGGAGACCCGCTGAGCAGGGAAGAGCAGGAGAGCAAGGCCAGGTTAAAGGCCAGCACAGCACTGGGAAACCCAAGCCATATGTCTGAGAGTGCAGAACTAAGTCTAAACGAAGCATTCACCAACAGCAAAGTATTTCTATGATGATGTTGTGTACAGTAAGCCACTGCTGACACTGTGGCCAATTCCACCCACAAATTAACCATTTTTACGAGCACTTTCTGGAAGTTAAGGTGTGCTCACCTGCTGAAATCACCCCTTTGCTCTGCAGGCAGACCTAACTGGAAACGTGGCTGGTCGAGGATAAGCTGTCAAGGACACAGCACCACCTATGATGCAGATGGCACGACCATCAGGTTCTACAATAAATCTTATTTTCATTTAGAAAACACTGTTAAGATCCCAGACACCTTAATTAACTGGGACCAGGCGATGCTCAGGGAGAGGAACCTGTCCACTGCAGCTGCAAGGATCAGCAGCTGCACAAAGGGATCCTGTGCACTGGGTGGGAGCACAGGGCATGGGTCAAAGCTCAGGAGAGGAGCAGCAGCCACCCCGGCAGTGGGATGAGTTTATGACAGTGGGTGGCACAGCCAGAGGTAGCTGGTGTGGGTGCTCATGCTCACATGGTAGAGCTGCCCCAGCTGGGGGAGAGGGGAAGGACAGATAACAGAAGAAGAATCCAGAAAAGAAGGCCCTCAAGTTGACATTGGGACTGGGGATGGAGGGCGGTGGAGCCACAGCTGGAGCAGTGGTCCTGGACCAGGGTGGGGAGACATGAAGCACAGAGGGATATTGGTAAGGAGAAGACTCATGTGCCGCACCGAAAAGATTCCCACCGTTTTCCCCCAGGGCACATCTCAAACAGGTTCATCCCCTCAACTTTATGCTTTCTATGCTTGCTGAAGAGCAGAAAAGACAAAGTGCATTTCTGCTGGAGCTGAAACTCAAATTGCTAAACCACCCTTGGGAGCAGGTCGGTCAGATTTCACTTCTCGTGCATGAAGACTTGCTCATGCCCTCGTGCTTTCACATAAATTCCCTGGCAAGCCACAGCTCCAAGGGCCACTGTGTCCAAAAGGCCACTGTGCCCAAGTGTCAGAAACACATCCCAGGGCTGCTCCACTCTGAGGCAAGATGGATGGAGCAAGGAAGAGATGAGAGGCAGGGCATCCACCGCACCCAGGCACCCACTGTTGGGGAGGAAGGGGCATACAAAGCTGCCCTACCCACAGGCAAGCCCACCCACAGAGATGTCTGAGCTGGCACAGGGGGGAACTGGCCCAGAAAGGAGGAGACAAAATGGCTTCAATTGCTTTTTGCTTTGTTTTCTCCCTTCTCCCTCTTATCTCTGTTGCTCCATGTATCTGAACATAAAGCCATTACAGAAGTTCAAACCAAAATCAATTAGTAAATGGAATGAGCATCCCTCCATTTTAGCCAAGCATCTTACAGGGCCCAGCTGCTGTATTTGAGCTATAAAAACCGAGCTGTTTATTGGAATCAGGCTCGGGTGCTGCTCTGGACACACGGGCACTCTCCCATCCACTGGCAGGGAACAGGCAGAGCAACGCTGTCGGAGCAGCTTCCCTGGCTGCTGCACCAAGACAGACACAAGTAAAAGATTTATCTTGCGCTTCGTGCTCACAGACATAAAATTGACATAATTAAAACAAGTTGCTGTTCCATGAGCAGCTGAATTAATGAGACCTGACTTCATGTGGCCCCACGTTGTGCTCCCCGCTGGCCGGCATGCGGCACCTGGTGGCCAGCTGCCGGCCGCTGCTCCTCCAGGAAGGGCCACCAGCTTCCCTCCACCCCTCAGTTCAGCCACGCCACTTGCAGGAGTTATCTTTGAGAATCCTCCCCATCTTTCCAATTCCCTTGAGATCTGCCGACAGATTCCAAACCTGCCAGCCAAGGGCAGGATGATGGAACAGCACCAGTCGGCTCCCCAGGACCAGTGCCCTTTTCCCTTCACCGCATCCTTGCCTTGCTCCTCCTCACAGCCGGTAGCACAAGCATGACCCAAACCCCTGTGCTGGCCGTCAGCTCCCTGGGCCCTCCACCAGCTCTTCTCTCTAACAGAACACACTGGATTTCTGCCCATGTACTCCCAGTCACCCCCAGGAACAGCATACAAGATGACCATGAAGCCACTTATGCTTTGACATAATTGTCCAGATTTTCCAGCGTTAGCTTTAAGGAAGGAGGAGGAAACAGAGGGAGAGGGCAAAGCACATAATTGCTGGGAAACTCACAAAACCAGTGAAAGGACATCAGATCATTTAGTCCATTCCAAGCATTATCCCACCCCTACACTACCCCTACAGATGGTCAGTCCAGCTCAGAATGCTCCAACAAGACTGCAGACAATTCCTGCGACTGTTTGCCCTCGAAAGTATCTGCAAACTAAGTCAGAGGTGTTGTAGTGTTACGAAGGCAGCCCACAGATGTCCAATAGCTTTACCTCCTTCTCGGGGTATGTTTCTCTAAATGCAATTTATGGCTGTCGCTCTTTCACTCTTGGCTGCTATAAGGTCCAGTTTACTTTTCCTTCTCAACAGAAGGGGAGAGTACAACTTTCAAAATACTACACCAAGCTGATGGTGGAGGTGGGCAAATCTTACCAATCAAGTATTTAAAGACAGTTGCTCCTTTTTAAAATTTTTTCCTGTGTATTCTGGTATCACCCCCCTCACCTTTATGGACAAAGGGAGCGAGTGGCCGGAGCATGGCAGTCCCTCTAAGGGGATATACGCTTAGCTCTGGGTTAGCAAAACTTTCACAGCTATTTCTTTGTGAATTAGAAGCTGGGGAAGGATGCTCCTATTCCCAGGAGCAACCCAAGACTTTCAATTTCTTCTTTTATTCCCCCTTCATGTCAGAGAGTTCTAAGATTTCCTATCAATCAAGGCTGCCTAACTCAGTTCCTAATGTAAGACAGGAACTATGAATTAAGACACGCCAATAGACTAGCACTGGCCTGTTTCTTTTCCTTCTGTCAAAATACATTAATTTTTTTCCTTAATAAACTGAACAAACCAAAATTCCATCAGAACGACGCTTAAAATGCGTCACAGTTCTGAGCTCAAAGAAACAGGTCAATGAGAGAGGGTTCTAAGCAGAGCAGTACTGAAGCTGATTTCACGTTGCCACTCAGAGAAGTTCACAGCAAAACCTTTTTTCCTTCCATATTGGAAACAGACCTGACCTGCAAGAATATACAGAATATCAACCTGATCCAACCTGAGCACTGAGTGCAGTGCAGAAGCTGGCTTCAAGCTACCAGCAGAGGTGTAAATATGTGACAGAAAATGAGAAGTGTAAGGATACAGCAGCGTGGGTTTCAGCCTGGGTGAGCAGCTGGACTCTGGAGCCTTCTGGGGACATCCAAAATAGGTGATGGTGGTGGTTTGATAGCTGAGGCTGAAGCCTGTTATTTTAGTTTAGATAAAAAACGTTACAAAAATCAGACAGACATACTCAAAGATCTGTCTCAAAGGTTCCTTCAGCTAAGAGTGTGAGAAACAAGTTGCTGGTTGCTCACAGTAGGAGAAGTTTTCTGTACAGCTGAGTCTGGAGGGAGCTCTGTCTGCATCTAAAGGAGAAATCTGCTCAGCTCTCGGCCCCCCACGTGCGCCCTTCCTGCTGCTGCACAGACACACATGCGGCTGAGGCTGGAAATGCAGGTACAATGGCCCAGAACTGTAAAGCAGCCCTTGCATTTAGGAAAACACTTTTTAAGATCCCTTCCAGGCTCACCTGGAACCACAGTTCCAGACAGAGTGGGGACTCTCCAGCCCTGGCACAAAGGCTGGAGCGGGAAAGTTGCCTCCTGCAGGTGGATGAGAATGAGACAGGCTCCAGAGCCACTCGGGATGAGCCACGGTGAGGCAAAAAAGAAGCTGGAGCCACGAGAAAAATGATGGTGGGTAGGCACACGTCTGCAGATCCCATCAGCCTTCCTGCCCCCATGAACAGCAACACAAAGGGATTTCCTACGGTGGCAACGAAATGGGGAGACATTAAGGAGAAGCCTGGGAAGTTAGGAACCACTTCAGGGATTCTGCAGCATGTTTTCAACAGTCCTCTACTACCCCCCTGCTGAGTGACACTTGGCACTGATAGAATAACAGACAGATAAAACCAGAAGTCTCAAGTAGGGTGCAAGAAATTCTGTGGTGTTACACTTCAACTCACCTGCAAGAAATTCTGTGGTGTTACACTTCAACTCACCTGCAAAGCCTTATACATGGTGTAAAATAAAAACCTTACAGATGCACGAACTACCCCCCCCACCAAACACACCCTAATCACCTTGATGGGGGGCAAATATTTTTTTCATCCTCTTACAACTGAAAGGCACACACCTCTAAAAAGATGAGCAGTATAAAACTATGGATTCTTTGGAAGTCAAAACAGAAGGCAGGGAGATTTTCATCAGGTGAGGATTTCACTAAGAAGCATGTAACACTCCCACGGTGTCAGGGGAAGTGGATACTGTGGGTACACTTACACATTTCAGCTGAAAGTCAGGCTGTAAAGCGGGCAGTTAAAAAAAGTATACTCTGAATATAAACTCGCTACTCAATGCTAATAGAGAGGAGTTTCAAAAGAACAAGAAAAGCAGTAATGAATTAAAAGGACCTCGAATGCATTTTACCCACCCAGTAACCAAACTGGGGAGGAAACAGCCTGCTAGGAATGCTGCTCTGGGAAGAAGGTGCTGCAGGAGCCAGGCAGCCCAGCCAGCCCTCTCCTCGGACAGGCAGTGCCAAGGGTTCTGCAGCCGGGCAGACCCACCCGTGGCCACACGCTGCAACTTCACCACTCCTGACTACGTCTGTCCTGCGGGGAGAGGGGCAGAGAGGAGCTCAGATCGGGCAAAGCTGCTAAAGCCTTTTTGTCTTGGCGAGCAGGACTCTACCAAGTGAGTTTCCTTACGCGCTGTCACTGCCACCGGGAACCCCGCGCACCGCAGGACTTGTAAGACCTGTAGGTGTTGGCAAGGAAACACAGAAGGATGTACAAGATTAAAACCAGAGCTGGAAGTTGAAAATTGCTTTTTTCAAATCCCTTGCATTTCTTTTTTTTTTTCCTCCTTTGTTTAGCTGATCCAGAGCTGCAGTCTGTGAAGGAAAAAAAAAAATAAGAAGAGCTGGCATTTTCTTCACAGGCTTAATTTCCCTTTATGGTATCCTTCCTTTCATTCAGCTGTTCCACAGGAGTTACTCTTACATCTGGCAAGCCAAGACCTATAAACTTTCTCCAAAACTACACTTCTAAAGCCGACCAGTGCCAGAATCCAGCTTTATTTCTCTGACAACTTTACTCTTACTTTGTTTTATTTTTTTTTTAAGCAAGCCTTTACACTGAGCTACTTGCTGGAAATAGAAAAGTATTTCCAAAGAGGATATGTTTCATCTCCTGGCCTTTCTTCACCAATCCACCAAATTCAGCAACTTTATGAGGAATTAACCAGAAAAGCATGGTCAGCTAGAGGTCTGGGTTAAAAGGAAAGACATCTGGAATCCGTCTGGTTGTTCCAGAAGTATTCTCAATTTCCCCCCAGGCTTCAGTACCTCCAAACACCGATTCATTAAAAATAGTACAAATCAATCCTCAGATTTCTTTACCTTCCACCAAGCATCTTCTGCATTGCCATAAGGCTACAAGGAGGTCCCCAGGAAGACCCATTCAAAGTGGTTCTCTTGGCAAGTCATGGGGACCAGTGACTGTGTGGGACGGGGACACCAGAGGTGCCAACAGGTATGCTGGGAGGTGCTGGCACTGCCACATTCTACAGCAAGGAGGCTGAAGCTCATAAGCTGATGTGCAACTGTCCCCCAAGCCAGACCACAACATGCAATGGGGAAAATCCCATTAAATATTCTGTTTCCTCTGGAAAGAATGGTTTGTCTTCACTTTTACAAATACTTTCATAACTGATCCATGAAGTAGAAAATACAGGAAAATATTTTTTTCTGTAAAAGAAATCTAGCTTTGGATGGTAGGAGCATTAAAAAAACCCCTGCAGTATTTGTATCTGACGCATTTTGACACTAGAAAGAACAAAGTAATCTTCTTAATGCCACTGCCTAAATTAGTTGGAAAGAAAAAAGGTGATAAATAGATTTTAATTTAAATCTAATGATTCACAGCTTACAGCCCCCAGCCAGATCCAGCCAACCAGAAAGGTTACTCATTTTGGGCACCACAGTATGTACCCTCTTTGACAGGGTTAGCTTTACTTAACAGCCCATGAAACAAGCAGCACAAATACATTTGCCTTATTACTAGAAAAACCTTGGGGATACATTGCTTAAGATCCCAAATACTTTCAAATTTTTACTCTTTTGTTTCCTACAAAAACTTGGTTCAAACACTCACGTTGGCACATCTATCCATGTCACCTACACTTGACATTGTTTTTTCCATTCCCAAAGAGCTATACTCTGTAGGTGACTACTTTTCACTCAACTTGAAAGCATGGTCTGTGTCTTTAAGTCCAAAAAAACCCCCTTCCAGCCCAAATATCGGAGCTAAACCTTTCCATTCAATTCTCCTTTCTCCACAGCTGCTTCTCTTATCACTCCAGCTGTACTTTCCTCAGCTGCAACGATGCTCAGGTCTGGAAGAGCTTAGAAATACTTGGGTTTGTAACACAGCGTTTTGGTGCTTGGTTTTTATTGTGGTTTGTTTTTTTTTCCCTAGGAGGCATAAAACTACCAGGCTGCAAGGACCCTTCACATCTTTCTTCCAGAGTACCAGTTGGTTGCTGAATAACTCGTTATGTTTTATACATTTTTCAGGCCGAAATCTCCACCTGAGGAGGCTAAAAAACTGCAAAACTTTATCGGGCAATTTCTCTACTCAGCACAAATCGGTGAGCTACAGGTATTTTTAGTATTAGTAACCAATTTTACCCTTTTTCACTAAGTTTCTGTGATGGCAAATTCACTTAAGAGTAAATAAAGGCAAAAAAAAAAAAATCCCAAATGCTTGGAAAAGTTGGGAAACCAGTCACAATTTCTAGGAGGCATCAGAGGCTACAGGCCACTTAGCATTTAAGTTGAGACAAATGTTTCAAGAATCCTGAGGAATACAGAACATAATGGTGGTAATTTACATTTTGGAGTTAAAAGAAAGAGGCATGCATGTTACACAGAGGGAAAACACAAAGAAAGAATTACTTCAACAGCTATGAAAATCCCTTGGGAAAATAGTTTTTCAATTTGAATGTGTTTCTTCCTATTTCCTTCCCCTTCTGGAAAGAATTACTACTTTTTTTTTTTTCTTTCTTTCTTTTTAACAAGTATACACATATAATATACACGTATGAACTGCATTTAAAATTGTTCAATAAAATAACTACATTAAAGAAACCACACGCCCTTCCAAGAGAATCAAGAAAGACAGACAGACCCTGTTCTCACAAACCAGATACACGGGACTGCCCAGAGTCACAGAACAAAGAAAACTCACGCAGATGAGCAACATGTGGCAAACCTTTAATCAGCCTTTTTTTCTTCTTTCCCCCTGTGCGTGCTAACACCAGCAAAAGCCAGCACCGGGAACGTCGATATTTCATGGAGCAGAACAAAAGCAGCCCTGCCAGCACAGGGGGGCATCTCTCAGTGCCAGCAAACTGCGGCCCCGCGCAAGCTGAGGAAGAAACACCTTTGAAAATCAAAACCGTAAAGCATCTTGGACAAAGAGCTCTGATGATTTGGGATCTTAAAGAAATAATAATAATTAAAAAAAAGAACAACACACAAACCCAAATATTTCTACTGCAATTGAAACAAACTAGGGCAAGCAGGCATCCCATACATAGCAGAGTGCCTGCAGAAGACAGTTACTGAGACACTGCCAGAAGACTTTATTGGGCTCTCCCTCTCGCTAAGGAGAAGGACACCAAGTGTCCCTCAAGCACAAAGTGACAGGCTCCAGGTAGCTCATCCTCTTCCATCCTCCCCTGCGCTGTGACAGGGCACTGTAATCAGGCCCCACCCGGGAAACCCGCCCATCCAGCATCTCTGGAGAGATGTTGGGGACTGAGGGCTTGGCAAGGAACCTTTAAAGGTCACCTAGTGCAAATATCTTTGCCTGAGTGATGGTTTATCTGTCCTGCCATCTGGCTGGATCCACTTACACAAATGCAGCCCCTAAACTTCTTTCTTCCCGCTAAACAGGCACCCATTAGATGGATAGAGCACCTACATCTACATTTAGATGTGAGACCTGCAAACCCTACTACAGTTTGGAAGGCAGGCTGAGGATGAATGATAGCCACAAGTGCCCTCCTCAACCACACAGTGGCCAGAAGCTCAGGAATCCCTGGTTCAGGTCCCCTGGACTAGACTTGGCATGCACCCAGTGGCTTACTGGAACCACCTGAGAAGAACCAGGTTTGTTTCACTGGGCTCAACAGAGAGCAAATGTGCAAGCATGTGTGCAGCTAGGTTTGCCATCCTTTGCATCCCAGACCCTCCCCAGTAAGGAGCGGGCAGCACGGTCTCCCTGTCAGCTTCAGGAGAGCGAGACCAGCTCAGAGCCCAGTGACATACTGGTCCTCCTCACTGGGGGCACCTCAGTCAGCTGCACAATGCAGAGTCAAGACGTGTGCTTCTAATTCGGGTTATGCAGGGAGGTGGCTTAGGAAAGGACAATTTTCCTGCCTCCCCAAAGTCCACAGAGAAATTGGGGGGTGGGGTGGGGTGAGTACTTCACAGGTTAAAAAGAAATAAAGTAAAATTCAAGAAATAAACAAAATTACAGCACGAGGAAGGGAGGCAGCTGTAGCCAAAAAGGAGTCAAACTGTCCATGATGATAGAGAAAAGTATTTCATAAAGCTGCTGATGGAACTTTTATTGTACTTCTAAAATTCTCCTAAGGGCACAGCTTTGTTCAGTTTTTGCTCGTTAGATTTCTGCAGTTTCCACCCTAGCTTGGACTATTTGACATTCTGGGTTGCTCTAACCCACACAGACACATCAGCCCTGCATCAGAAACCTGAAAGGAGCTGCAAGATCAACAGCCTAAATCGTTTCTTGTGCTGGGGCTTTGTTCTCTCCTTTTACCTCTGATCCATTAAATTAAATTCTGTTTAGCCTAAGAGTCGATATTGTTACGGATTTGCATGTACTTATTACAGCTGGGTATGTGGACTGTCTGACGGGAACATTTTTCAGAGTGATCTGATGAAGATTAAGGTAATTTACTCGATAAATGCATAAACATAAACTTTAAAGAAATATTTAAAAGCACATCTCACTGGCAAAACCTTTCTACTCTTTAGATTCCAATCTAAGTATTTAAGCACTAAGCAGAGAACTGCATTTTCAAATTCAGAACGTTGTCATCTTCTTCCTTTCCTCTGCACACTCTCAGCCATACTCAATTTCTCAGCAAGAGCTTCTGCTGCCCCTGAGCAGCTCAGAGCACAAGCTCACTGAGTTACCACAGCCATTTTAGATGGCCCAAAATCCAAATCCAGAGCTTAAAAACAAACCAGGGAACCCGATTAATGTGCGTTTTGAGCTTCTGTTTGCCTGTTTTAATGAACGGTGTGTTGCGGGGGATGAAGACTGATTTATTAAGAGCCACGGATGTCCCTGCACAGAAGGCAATCAGTTCCCAGTTTAATTATTCACCGTAAAAATAAGATTCCCTTCAACCATTTCAAACCTTGCCTTTTAGTTTGAGTTCAATGCCTCCTCGTGCCGCATTTGCCCCTGCCCTGGTTCAAGGATCGTGTCAGAAGTCTTGCTGGAGCCACAAGAGAAGCAGGACGACCTACTGTACAGCAAGGTTAAACACAGCAGCGCTCCATTTACTCCTTCTGTACCGCTTATTATGTTGCACGCTTCTGCCATTTAATTTCTCCCCATACGTAAGTGACTTACGCATTCCTTCATTAAACCCGCCTGCCTGCACCTCAAGAGCCTTGCACCTTTTCATCTCCATCTCAATTCCACACACACCCCCCGTTTTCTTTTATTACACAAACAAACAAAAAACCCAAACCCCAAACCATTTTCTAGCCCTCTGTTCACTGCACGATTGGAGGGCAGCTTTTTATTCCCTCAGTATTCTGACCTGAGCAAAATTCAACCGTTTTAGAGCTGACGGCAGATCACCAAATTCTCTGTTAGATAATCGTGTTTCCTTCTGCTCTGCCCCATTTTACTTCCATTCTGTTTGACTACGGCTGCACACTGTAGCAGACCATGAAAAGGTTTGTGAGAGCCAGGCTGGGTGCTGCCCGTATCGTTTTTCCTCAGTACTTACAGATAATTTATAACCCAGTAACGTGCATGTCTTGTTCAGATTATTCCTTCCAACGTGCATTACTCAAAAATTAATTTTATCTTCCAGCAAGCTGCCCATGGAGCCTACTGGAGCTGTATATCACATAAGAGAGGAAGGAAGACACTTAGTCGGTCTCTGGGCTACAGCTTCTAACTCCAGGAGAGAGGAATCCAGCCGCAGCACAGAGAAGAAGAGGAGCAGGGTGAGCATCAAAGCAGCTCCCAAACAACCGTCCGTTATGGCAACCCTCCCTCTGCTCCTCTTCCTCGGAAGCAGGAATGGATGAAGGCAGAGACACGGAGCCCCAGGCCAAAGGGGCCATGAGCTGTCGAGAGCTTCTCGATTTGATGTGGCCTGGGCCCCTGATTTATAACCTTCATCCCACACAGCTCCGAATCAGGCAGCTTTGCTGTGGTGGGTTCTGTTGGTTGGTTTGGTTTTTGTTGGTCTGTTTTTTGGTTGTGTTTTTTTTTTTTAAGTAAAGCTCTGTGTACACTTGCAGAGCTCTATAAATAAAACACATGTGCATTTATCTCCAATTAAACTCCTATGTAAATTTATATGCTAATTAAGTGCAACCCTCAGGCTCCTGGCGAGGTGCCAGTTCAGCCCCTGGTACCACCACGGTTCCACACCAGTGTGAGGCCTGCCCTGGAGAAAGCATGGATGGCGAACCAGGGGGGGGCTGCAGGCTTCAAAATCTCCGACCGCCTCGCATCCACACCATCAGAAAAAGCAACACACGTCACCCAAACGCAAGGGAAGACGTGGATGGAGGTGTCAATTTGTGAAGAGCAGGTTTCTTTCAAGCTCTCCTCCTCCCCTCCCCTGGCCCTTCACCGAGGCCTGCATAGGAGAACCCGAACCCTTTTTGTAGGCTCCACGGACAGGTGCAGTAACAACACCCCCCAAAAGACACCCCAGGAAGACAAGCAGGCAGCTATAGGGGAAGAAGAAGGGAGGGGAAGAGGAAAAAAAAACCCAACCAGATTTCAAAAGCACATTAATCTGCTTGACAAGCCATGAACCACATCGCTGCTCTAATTAGAAGCAGAATCTGGGGAAGCAGAGGGAACACGGAGGTGCAAGCATTTATAACAAAAAAGGGACTTGTGATTTAATGACCTCCTCTGCTAGTTTAAAAATTAATGGGGCCAAATCAGATTAAAGCATTTTTAATACAAACCAGTCCGACATTTATCACTGGTGTTAACTGTAAGGTGGCTCCCCCATCATTTCAGCAGAATAAGAAATTCTGCTGCTTTTTCATCTAGGCTGGCTCCAAAATTAATTCTTACAGCCCACCTCTCGTTTCAGGTGTTTCTGCCATGGTTCAATGTGTGCTGCTGCCTTTCGGTCTCAAACCTCAGCGATTTTGGATCACTCCTCCAGGCACAGCCTGGGAAGGGCAACGGGGAAACCCCAGCCCACCTTCAGACAGCAGCACAGGTCGGAGGGGCTTTGTCCTCTTCCTCGCACCCCAACGACCACCATGACTGCTTTGAGGGGTGCTTTTTTGCCTGCTTATTTTTAACCGGGGCCAACACATGGGTCCATTTCACAGAGCAGCCCAAGAAGTAACTGTGCTGGCACAAGTGGGAAGCAGCAGACCCTGGGCTGGGTGGAGATGGTCAGTGGGAGGGAGGACAGCGGCTGGATGCCATCCACCCAGCCTCAGAGTGACACCACAGCCCCTCGCAGGCTGCTGAGCACTTCCTTGCATCAAAACCTGCCTTTGATTTCCAGTTTGTGATTTACCAGCATGGAGAAAGGGAGGAAGCGTAGCAAGTGATATCCTCCTGATGGAAAAAATAAAAAACTCATTTTGAACATGGCATTTCTGGAGTGCTTTGAAGGCAGAGTCAGCCTAGAGAGCTGCATGTGCCAAGAGCGTGGGCTTGCACATTAAACCTTCCCGGGGTGGGGAAACAACAAAAACCACCAAAACCAAACTCATCTTGCAAACACCAGTGGATGGTGAGTTGATGGCAGAGCTGCAATCACAGCTTTTGCTCCTCTCCTCCTGCGTTGTCACTTTGGTTCGGTTTCAATGTGAAACACTCTGAAAGAAATCATCTGAACTCACACTAAAAATTATATGTGAGTTATTCCTTAGAAGAGTAATTTACTGAATTGAGAGTACAAAATTCTGGGATAGACAGTTGAAATCCTGAGTAACTCAGCCAACTGCAAATACAAGTTAATTTCCCATGGACGGGTCTATAAAACACCTGATGGTTTGAAGGGTGACAGCACAACTTTAAATAACACTTTCAGCTAAGTTACCAAGACTGTAGAAAAGACCCCAGGTGATTTATATCCCAAGCACATCAGATTTGTATTTACTTGCTTACCACTGAGGGTCAGATATCCTTGAGGGATATGTGCTGTTTACAGAGAAATATTCTTAATTCAAAGTATATCACAGCGTGAGTTTTACTTCTTAGAGATGCACGGTGCCCATCAAAAAATGAGTTATGTAAAGGAGCTCTGGGCCAGCGAGTGAAAAGCAAATTAGATCACACCAACACACTCCTGGGGTTAGAAATACACTGATGAGAAACAAAAACGAACACGACCCCAAACGTGGTCCTTTGCTCTCTCTCCCATCCAAGTATCGCCGTGTCTCAAGCCAGGTGAGAAACCCCTTTCCCTGTCCCGGTTGTGGCACTGGAGGGACTCCCAAAGGGTGACCACCTGAAATCCACCCACTGCTCCCAGCACACCTGGACACCTCTGTGCAACCGCCTGCGCCAGAATTCACCCGCACAGGGCTATTAAACAGCAGCAGGTAGTTAAGCTGCAGCAAAACAGCCCATCCTGCCACTCCACTTAGCAGGTAAATGGTCTCGTCCCTTCCACTGCTTCCCTGGAAAAATAGGCAAAGCTGGGAGAGGAGGAAAGCACAGGGAGAGCAACTGCTGGTAGTGACAACTGTAAGAGGAGCTCGCTCTGAAAAGGAAGGTGAAAAGCTTTTCCTCTCTTGGACCTTAACAGCAAGAAGGGAGCTTCACATTATATATTAAAGCAACATCTATTTTTAAAAACCTAAGAATATAGTATCAGTACATACTGCCTCGGGGGTTACATCAATTTCCTGCTTATTAATTAATTGGCTTGTTAATACAACAATTTGCAGGCCTGTACTGCCTTGCGAGCTCAAGGAACCTGTGTTCTCCCTGCCAAGATCAATGTGCATTAGTCTAAACCCTCTGATGTTGAGCAGACTCTGCCTCTGTCAAAGATAACTGAGAACCGACATTAACTCTTAGGAACATCTGCTCAGTACTGGAAGGACAAACAAACGACACGGCGTAAAGTTTAACTCCAAAATGCCATCATTTAAAGGGGCAGCTGAAGACCAGTACAGATAATAAAGCAAACCAAAACTCTGTCTGCCAGCAATGCTATTGATGAAATATAAATCTAGAGAGACCTGTAACCATCCCGCAGGTCAGGCTTAAAATAACTCCATAGCTGCTGCACTCTCTACAGCCTGGACCTGTAGATAACACAAGCCTCACCTTACTGAAGTCTATCAGTAGAAAACACTCACCTGGCTGCAATGTGCATACAAATAAACCATCTTAGAGACACTTCCCCAACACACCGGCTTTGCTCTTTCACTGAGCGCGTATCAACTCCCAAATTCTCCCAGATATTCCCACACGACTGAGGTGAGGCATTTCCAGAGGAAGGTTTCTGCTTTCCAAGCCAGTTTCCCAACTGAATGGGGGGGATAGGGAGACACGAACCCAAATGCCATCTTCCTAAGTGCACTCACTCTTAACAGGAGTAATGGGCAGGGTATCAACACTGCCGACCTTCTACTTCCACCATTTTTCCAGCTGATTCCAGGGATGTACATTAACGGAACATTCACAACATTGGGGTGCTTTTTGTTTGTATGTATTGCCTCCAAGTAAAACTATTACCCCTTCCCTATGTGTTTCAAAAGATGCAAACATTTAAACATTTATGCCACTTGAAAGGAGGGAAATATTTTACTAGAGCAAAGCAAGATGCTAAGGAAAAAAGGTCTGTATTTAACACAAGCAGCACCAGTCCCCAGCCATACTAAAGCCACTCTATTTCTGGGTGGCTTGTTGTTTATTTTCCCCTGGAATTTGTGCTCTGGAGGTGGCTTTCCCATGGCACAGCTGAAGTCGAGTGTCCTCAGCTTTTACCAGCTCCTCTATCAATTCAAACTAGCCTCCCCCCACTGATGAACAAAACAAAATACCCAACAGCTCTCCAGAAATAAACACGTTTAAACTCCACTTGTTTTCAACTGCTGCTTTTAGCTCATTTTTTTTCCCAATTCATTCATTTACACAAACACCTTTGGAAGGAAAGCTTCCAGTGATGATAGAACTTACGGGTACAATTTCATGCTTTGCTTAAGCTGATCTAAAACCAGTCTGGTGCTGACAGGGGCACTCCTGCTCTCCACTGACTTCTTCCTGCATTTATTTGTAGCCAAATGCCGACTATAAAAAGGGAAGGAGGGACAAGTTGCCAGCAAGGAGAGGAGAAACAGATACCAGGCTGGCTTACATCCACTGGGAAATCACATCCCAAATCCAGCATCACAATCCTCACACTTTTTCCCTTTGGTCTCCCCATCCAGGCACCGACCAGCACGAAACTCCCACCTTCGTGCTGCCTCTACTCCTTTCATCTCCAGCAGCAGCCAGATGTTTTCTAGGTCAACTCCCCAGTACCAAACCAGTGGAAAGGTGACACTGTTTTTCCCAAAGCCTCGGGCTTTCATAACCTGCAGTTGCGCAGGGAAAGGGGCACATGGGAAAACCCAGAGCTGGAGCACATGGGGTGGGCAGCCTTCCTCCCTCTGACCCATCCTGAAGGGACACCCCGTCGAAAGGACAGACACTGGGGACCCTGGACGGGGGCTGCACAACCACCTAACTGTTGGGAAAAACCTGACAAAGAAGCAGCGGGTGTGTACGTGTTAAAACATCTCCACAGCTGCCTGTGTATGCAGAGTTCTCTGCTCAACGGGCACATTTTCACACTACAGGAAAAAATGTCACATCATGGGGAAAAAAGTAACAACTGGAGCCTGCTATCAATATTTTCACCAACACCAGAGCAGGAATGGCAGTATCAATTATTTACCAGTCATCCAGATTTTAACCTCACA
The DNA here is from genome assembly GCA_027560015.1 of Chloroceryle amazona. NCBI lineage: Eukaryota > Metazoa > Chordata > Aves > Coraciiformes > Cerylidae > Chloroceryle > Chloroceryle amazona. The sequence goes on along the minus strand of JANHFX010022078.1, from coordinate 52,487 downwards.
CTTCTCCAACTCTGGATGGAGAGATTCCTTCTAACTGTGTGTCAAACTTTAGTCTCCAAAAGGTAATTTTTATGGATCAGCCCCAAAATGACTTCTACTAAGAATTTCAAAGGGTATCACTGCAAAAACTGATGATTAAGTCAATGCACAGAAGCAGACAGGTTTGTTTTAAAAATATTCTTGGTATCTCCCTCTATATTAAAACAATTAACATTTAAAACCTGTGTAGGTTATACCATCTTTCATTCTCTCTGGGCCAGTGCTCTGCCAGCCAGGGCAGAGACCAACCACAGGGGTTTTACTCTGGCAGCCCCAGCAGATGAGCTGCGGGAGCTCCATCACTCCCTAAAGCCGAGGAGGGACTTCATCCCAGGGAACACGCTGCCAGTTATGTGAACCGAATGGAAACCATGAAACAAACGTTATTTTCAGCTCCTTCATCTCTATCACCATTACACATCTCCTTAAAACTGCCCCCAAGATGCAAACAGCGACTTGAACCCCATTGCTCCGGGCTGCTGAGCAAGAAGAGCGTTCAGGGTAGGGCAGGACAGAGTAAAACCAGGTAGAGAGAGCTGCGAGGGAGAGCAGTAACAACAGCCACCCCCACCAGATAGGAAGGAAGGAGAGCTAGAGCAACAGCATCACAAAATGAGACTACCTACAGGGTTTGCTTTAATAAAAACGTCATTCATCTGTAGGTATTTTTATGCATTTCTGTGTTTTTAATATCTTTCTACACAAGATCTATACAACGTTCTAGATATGATCTATTACCAAGAGGTAACAGATGATACAATGCTGTGATGATGACAGCAAACAGCCTACGACGGCCAACGGAAGAAGGGCCCTGAGGACATCTGGAGGAGGAGATGGCTGTGATCAGGGACACTGGCCCACGCATGACAGTCCCTGCACACAGACACAGGCAGATAGGAGGTGCACACCCTCCCTGTGGGGTGCAATCTGAAGACGACAGTGACCAGGGCTTACTAGCACTAAATTCAAACACACTGGAGTGAGACTGAGCTGTACAAACTGGGTACTGACCCCAGGGCTGGGGCTCTCCAGCATGGACCAGCAAGGAGTGAAGCTCCAGACTTTCAGCCTCAGGTGAGTGAGGAAAGCACCATCCCCTGGCCACCTCCTCCTCAGCCATCACCACCTCTGACTGGAGCAGTTAACGCTAGCCCATAAAAGCCCAGACCTCTAACACAAAAACAAGTATCTTGAAGAAGATGTGGTAATGCAACTGGAGACAAAATGCTAAATCTCCAAGTCACAAGAAAGATGGGACGAGAAACCACGCTGGCAGACGCTGCCCCTGCAGTAGTAGTGAGGAGAGGGACAGAAGAAAGAAGCCAAATCATTTCACAATGCGAGGGAATATACCTGTGGGTATATACCAGGAGGTGAACTGATACAGGGATCTCCTCAAGGATAGAAAACCCTACCAAAAGTCACCCAGGTCTCTACAGTAAGGATTACTAGGCAGAAACGGCTTGGCTAAAAAGGCAGCAAAATAAAGAAAAGCAAAAGATAGAAGCACTGACGACGTGTCTAACGGCAGATATTACCAAATGCTCTGCCAGAATTAATTTCTGCAATCAGCTGGAGACAGTTCTTGCATGACTTGATCTCTCTGGCACGTACATAGCAATTCCCTTTCCCCCATACCATGATCTAGGAAGGAAAAAAGAAAAATCACTCTAGTTGCCTGTTGCAGCTCAAACAGGGGATCCCAGTGGATTTCTGAAGTGAGCCAAGCTGTCCTTCAAGCATGAAGCAAGGGTTTAATCAAATCCAAGGTGTGCCAGCTTAGCGGAAGCCTCTCTCACAGAGATTACGTAAACTTTTTAAAAACACTCATAGGAAAACACCTCGGAAGATTTAGAGGATTTGTAAGTTGAATGCCTGATGATATCCTGAAGGGAAGGAGGACTTAAAGATAAGATGTAGGCTTGACCTTACACTGAAGACATCCTCCAGAAGAACAGAAAGCACCTTCTCCGAGGGAGAGCAAAGGCAAAGGGATCCCAAACACTGTGCCATTGACAGTGATGAGCATCACTGAGAATTCCATTTCCTCACAGAGAAACACAGGTGTTCGAATTCACTCATGCCCAATAAAGAGCCAAAGACATCACATCAGCTGCCCTGGGAATGAGGCCTCGTTAACTCTCCCTCTCCAGCAAATTGGCCTCTGCACCTTGTGATGCAGGAGCTGCCAGGAGAGAAGTGCAGGCAGCCTTTCAGGGGAGCCTGCTGCAGCCAAACCACCTCCCAACCTGCCTCCCAGACGGTGTTTATAACCAGCACACAGCATCTTAATGAAACGTTTTACCTTTCAAAAGATGTAATGTTTTCTCAACAGAGATGAACTGAAGTGTCAGGTGTTTCAGTGTCTAGTCTCCTGCCAAGACTGATTCGCAAACCCTCTACTTATTGAAGAGGCTCCAACAAACAACAAAAAAAGCTCTTTTAGGGCTGTCTGGCTACATATCCAAATTCTCTTTAGGCAATGGAAATGACACAAGGCAAAACCAGTATTCCTCGTCTCCAATCTTATGACCCCTGCATTTTCCTTTTAAAAGAAGAAAAAGCCAGAACACCAACCCCCCGAGTAAAAGTAGAAGTGTGCACAGACCAAAAGTCACAAAGGGTCGATCTTTGAGCAAAGGAAGCAGAGCTGTATTTACCAAGTAACATGGAAACCAGGGATTTTAAACATCACAGCAGACTGACCACAAGCATTAATAAAGTTTGTGTTGTGCCAATATTCCCCTTATAAAACTCGTATTTTCAGGGCTACGTTCCATGCCAAGCATGTCATTCAAGATCTCCGATCACAGCGCATCTAACAACGACGAGCTCGACTCCTGGCTATCAAAGAATGAACAATAAATCTTTCCCAGTTTAAAAAGAACAAATGATCATTAATTACTTTGTCCAAATGCCCAAATTTTGGGCAGCTGTTGGGATACTACACTACTGGGCCAGCAGTGTACTGTTGAAAAGGTGGAAAAATATTTCTGGTCCATCTGAGAAGGTAAGTGAGAAGAAACCAGCAACATTCCAAGCAATAATAAATGTCTTCCAGTATAATAGTAAGAGATAATTCTTGATGTTTTCATAATTTTCTTTTAAAATACCTTAAAAGTGAAAACATCTGCCACGTTCTGACAGAATTACATGGGGGATTTATATTGTTAGATGTATCAAATATATTCATTTTTAAAGAGGTACTTACTAAGGACACAAAATTTGCCCATTTAACATTTAATATTTTATCTCTCACCATACCTAAGGACATTTCTGAAGTACTCAAATGTGTTATTTCCAAGTGGTTTTCCTTCCACCAGCATGCACTTACTCCAGCTAGTGAAGGCAGGAACAAGTTGTAATATTCCTCTGAAAAGTGCTCGATCAAGCTGAGACATCCCCGGACTTTTAAACCTGGCCTATGCTTCTGCTAAATAACTTGTGTATTTTGTAGCCTTTCACAAAGAAAAAGTACGAAAAATTAAAAACTAAGCTGGCAACAGAAAACTGAAGAAAGGTCAGCTCTAAGACAGGCTCAAAGGGAAATGGCTGGAGGGAGATTCTGCTGAATTCAGTGAGAAATTTCAGAACGAGAAGCACTCATTCAAGGTGCAATGACAATAAAGGCAAAAAAACTCAATCCAAACCAAAACCAACGACAAAGAAAACCAACTAACCAAAAAACGACCAAAAAAAAAAAAAAAGGCACAAACAGCAAATTAAAATAAAATAAATTTAAATAAACAAAAAACCCAGATAAAGACCCTTACCATGAGCACACAAACGACCTACACTAACTCCAGAAACGCCACGATAACCCCTTCTTATCCAAACCACACTTGAATTATCCCGTGGGGAAGTAACAGTTACTCCTAGAGCCACCGGGTCCAACTTGGGCACTTGCACTTCCCCTCGGGACCCCCTTCTCAGCAGCCTTGCCCTGGCCGTGGGCGAGGTGGTGCCGAACACATGGACAGAAAGATGAATTCACTGCAACCTGGTTCGCATCACGCGGCTCTGAGGAGGCGGTGTGAGGGAACTCGGAAACCACAAACACTTTTTGTTGGGTGTTTGGTTTTTTTTTTTTCCTTCTGAAATGCAGGCTGGAGCCTACATTAAACCACTCTGGTAATTTACTGAGAACATGGTCTGGAGTTTCCTCCTAAGGCAGGTTTGTGTTGCAGCATTCACATGGTGCTCGCACACGTAGCCGTGTGTTGGCCCAGGGCAGGAGTCTGAATTTCCTTCGTGACCCATCACTGGCTGCAAAACCTCCAAGGGCTCTGCAGATGACAAGTTTACTCTTTTCCATGCAAAGATTTTTGCTTTCTTTTCACTGCTCCCCACCCCCCCGTATTTCTGAATAATTTAGAGCGCACAACAGCGTACTTGAAAGCGGCTGCTATTAAATAAAAAATGGGAATAAAGATAAAAAATTAAGGTCTCTTCATTAAAGAAGCCCTAGGAATTTGAGCTCTTTAGCTTGCCGAGAGATAAAAGAAATCTCTACCGTTTCAAATTGCAAATCTGACGATCCCCAACTCTCCCAAACACATCCAGAGGATTTATTCCTTTTGAAAGGGCGTCACTGAACGGACCATCAAAACACTGACACTCAGCAGCCCTGCGGTGACTTGGAGCCGTGTCAGCTTAATCCCGTGCCAACGCGAGCGGCTATTCTCGCTCTCAAGGTGCAACAAGTCGTCCCTTGATCCCCAGCAGAACGGGCCCCGGGAAGGTCCATGGTAGACTTTCACTTCTGCCCCAGCTCCAAAGCTACCGAGGAGGAGCTGCCAGCGCTGCGGTGGTGGCTGGATACAGAGACAGCTTGGCAAGTCCCAGCCAAACTCAGCACACGGGGGCTTTCCTCCAGCTGTACCCCTTTGGGGTTTGGTTTTCTGCAATCAAGGCTGCAAACCAGCCTGAAACAAAGGCCAGCCCTGCCCGCCTTGCTGCCCCGTACCACGCCGCTGCAGTACAGCGCCTACCGATGATTTGACGCCGATGCTACTTTAGAAGCTGCCACTTAACTGTTCAGATTTGGAGAGGCAGGAGTTTGCTTGCCTGCCACTGTCTGATGTGTCACCTTTATCACTGAGCTTCAGGAAGAGACCCATAAAAACCCCTTAGAAGTCAGGCAAAACGTCTTGCAGAGGCATTTTCAGCTTCACTGTTTCAGCTACAAGCGTTTGCTTGGTTTGTTCAAAGTGAAAAATGATCCCTCATCCCACAAACTGACAAAACTATTTTTCTTATTTGTAGCTTTTGCTCCCTTCTCCTATCAAGTCTTGCACCTTTTCTTAAGCCTGTGAGGTTTTGCAACCAAAGGCTTCCCCAGGATTCCTCCAAACCAGAAAAGAGGCTCATTAATAACTACTATTTATACACCAAAATGACCCAAATTTACTTCTGGATAATGGAATTTTTATGTGTACATTTTTAGGGAGACTTCAGTCCTATGATTAAGTGGAAATTTACGTAGGTAATTACCATCGCTGGAATAAAATACAGGATAATCCACATAAACCAGCTTCCTCTTGTGATTGTGAATCACGGCCACTGTGTCGTATCAAGGGCCGGCCACACACGTGGATAACTTGCCCACCGCTGCACCGGTGCAGGATGTGAGCAAGGTGGTATTAATGAGAGAAAGGGCCCAAAGTAGAGCTCACCAGACCAAATAACCTCCTGACCACACAAGTAGAAAATAATTAAAACAACGCCCCGCTCTAATTTGGTTTTGGGGAGCAGATGGCGGCCGCTCGGGCAGGCACTGGGGTGAGACAGCAGCGATGCTGTGACAGGGAAAAGGAAAGGGAGCCTGGTCCCAGCTCGGCAAACTGCCACACCAGAGTCCTCCTGAGCACAGCACCTCGGAGCAGAAGGCTATTTCAGGACAAGCCATTTCACCCGGGCATGCCAGGAAGGAGCTGTCTGCCTGTTCAAGTCAAGTGACATTGTCTTTTAAGTGGGGAGGGAAATGCATGTCCTGCTTCCCAACTGCTCCTTTAGAACTGATGAGCGGAAGGGGCGCGGGGGGGGCTTGGAG
>JANHFX010022078.1:32644-46296 GCA_027560015.1 Chloroceryle amazona | reverse complement strand
CTGTGTAGGGCATTGTGACCTCACAGGAGGATGATGTAGATGTGGGACAGGATGAGAGCCCTGGATTCTGCAGGGGAGTGTTAGGTGAGAGGGGGGTGGTTTGGAGGTGGGGGGGGAATCCTTCTTCTGAAAGGCCACTTACAGTAGCGAAGCATCCCTAGAGCAGAGCAGGGGGAGCAGGGTCAGGCTCAGCCTCTGCACCCGTGCTGCATCACGCTCCTGTACCAGCTTGGAACGCAGGGAGGGGAAATCAAAATGGTAGTGTGACCTTCACAGGCTAGAGCCAGCTTGAGTGCAGTTTAACCTCAGCATTAAGGCTGAAAGCCTCTGCTCCTGAAAGGCAGGCATTAACTAATCTGCTTACCCATACAAAAAAAAAAAGAAAGAGAAGAGAAAAAGAGAAGGGGGGGGGGGGAAAGCCACGTACACACCAAAAAACACCCTGTGGTTTACGGTAAGGCTGCCAAGAACGTAGCAGCGTAATCATAAGGGAGTTGATTTCAACACATCATCGCAAGCAGGCTTCCACGCTGTTCTCTGCAGCGGGTCGGCGGGCTGTCAGTTATCCATCCCTCTCCCACCCATCTGCAGAGCAGCTCCCACGCTCCGTCCTTCACCTCCCTGTGCCCGGCCAGTGCCAGGGGACGTGCCCCCCGGGGCCCCCCTGCAGCGGTCAGTCCCTGCAAGCAGCCAGGCAAGGATCAATCAGAGGCTGGAGCCACGCAGGACAGCCAGCCAGGGGTGGAGAGGAGGAATTACCAAAACAAAAATTAAAGAGCATTTGCTTGCGTCCATCTGCCAAGCCAGTCAACTGAAGGAGCAGGAGGAAAATAAGGCATGACAGGAGGGGAGTCAATTATTCTTCTTCCCCTCACGAGTGTTTTCCTGCCCGCATCGAGCACGTTCCTTCCCCGCCTTCTGACCCTTTAGCATCCTACATCCCTGACAGCAGCACACCCCAACTGGAACACGGCTTTCACTGAACAATTTCAGCACGTAAATATTTTGACTGTGGACCTGACATAAACATATTAAATAATGTTCCCTTATCTTTCCACATAGAAATCCCTTGCCCTCAGTCTCTTCAGTCTCTTAACTAAATTTGCTTTCGTCTAGTCAGCAATGCTTTTTGGCTCGAGTTTAATTAAAATTTCAACCAGCCTATATGAGAGATACGATATCTTTCCTTTCAGAGACAGAAGACAATATCCTCTAAGTATTTCATATCCTCATTTCTTAAAATCAGCTCATCAGAAAACCACACTCCTCAGCAACAAGTGTTAGATTATCTTTAGCCACCAGCATCAGCGTTCTGAAAGACTGAAGCCATTTTATTGCCTCACTGAGATTTTATTGTACATTTCTCTTTTCTGGTGGATTTCTCTGCCTTTCATTTTTCAATGTTATTTTATTACACCAGTTCCGTCCGTTCAAAGGATTCCTTAATTACACGTAAGGTTCCCAAACTAATACTGTATCTCCAGATTTCATAAAGATTGAAAATATTCTGGGCTCTGCTCCTGGGGGGGTTGTTTTATTTTTTGTTGCTGTTTTTTTAACCTTTTGGTTCAGCCACACAGTTGACATTTTTCCACCTACCCTCTATATCCATGAGAGCTAGAAACAGCCATTGCAAAATGAGATCTGATTTTCTCACACAGATGAATAGTGCTGGGACTCAAAAGACTTCTGAAAATCTCCACAACTACCACACAAATAACTGAAACTGGATTTCCACAAACTGATTTTGCTTCTTTCCTCAACTCTGCCCAGAAAAACCTTGTTAGGGTGTACACCGAGTGTGTGGATGGGTGCCAGGTCTGGGGAACATTCCTGGCTAAGCCCTGGCCACACTCTGGCTTCCTTGCTCCCCTCTCCCGCATCCCAGGGCACATCACTCGCATGAGAAAGCATCTCCAGGATCCTCTCCTGAGCCACTGCAGCGGGGCACGTCTCTCATTTGGAAGGAATAAAGGCAAATGAAACCATGGGCACGTGGTTTAAAGGGAAATAAGAACCTCAAATCACTTCTGTCATTAAATGGGAGTGGGGGAGAAGGACGTGACAGATGGACTCACTCGAGTCCTATCAGGATTTTCTACAAAAATAATAATCCTCAACAAAGCAAACTCTTTGTAGCCATACTAATGAAATCCACTGTTTACTATCACATAAAGCACTGGCATATTTGAATATTATTTTTAAAAGGGTATTTTTTGATAGCACTATGTCCTCACTTGATGAGGCAACTTAATTATACTGCACAGCAGAAACTGCATGATAGGTCAGGGGGGTTAAAGCTGCCACATCAATAGATCATTATCAAATATACAATTTTCTCATTTGTACTGTTTATCCTGGAGATCTGCCAGTCAATGGATAACGCCACGACTAAAACCAACCACGGACATTTAGCCCATTCATCTGCCTGGGATCCCTCGTCAGGACACGGGCCAGTGCTAAGGGAACTCCCAAGGACACTTCAAGGGAATATTCTCCAATATTCACAACTGAAGATTACAGCCCTAAATAATTTCCTTTGGACTCATAGATCTAATGTAGTGGAAATTCATCTTAAGGTCAAGGAAAAAAGCTTTCCATCTGTATATTTGCACATATATGTGCAGGCATTGCTTTTAACACATTCAATTTTTAATCAACGTTGAAGCAATTTTCTCCTTCTTAAAAATGATGCAGTAAACATTAAGTTGAATTTCAGATGTTTGGTATTTTCAGCATTTTAAAGTGGACAGACCTTCCACTTATGCAAGTCTTGTTCTTTTACCACCATCACCACAACCTTCTGAAAGCTCTTAGAATTTAATTTAACACAAAGCAATACGGTCAAACTGCTGTCTCCCTCAGAGGCCCTGAAGTCATTTGTCTGCTTTTCCTACTCCTCCCTCCGAGGTTCTAGACTGCATCCCATGCCCCTTGTCGGGATGGAGACCTGCAGGACGGAGACGTTCGCAATTACCGTCTGCTGCTGCTTCTGAGAAAGACCTCATGCAGGAAGCTGATGCCATTGACCTCATTTGATCCAGGCGAAAAGTAATAATGGAGCTCCTGTGGCTAATTGCCAAGAGAGAAACACTTAAAGGACTTGTTTCCGACATCCTCCTCTCCTCTGATGAAGATCTAAACCAGCAGCTCAAGACAGGCTTCTGATTAGATCAAAGTAGGAAACATTTCATGCTATTAGCCACATAGTTTCATCTTGTTTATGAACCGCACCATAATCGACCCCAGACGACTTAAAATACAGTAGCTCACAAAAAACCATGATTATCAGAACGTGATACTCACATCCAATATGCATCCTTCTAGTAAACGCTTGAAAATATTTTCTGTCTCCAACGTCATTGGCATTTAGAGCAGATTAGCATCAGGTTTTCTACTTTAGAACCTCACCGATATTTGAAACGATTGCTTCTGTAAATAACCAGGACTGTTTAAGAGACCAGTTTACTATATTTGCTCTAAAGACACAATATTATCTCAACAGGAAGCAATTATTTTTCATAAACTAATCCCCCCACATCCAGTTGTCTAAATAACGCAGAAATTTTCTTGTATATAAAAAAAACTCATCCAAACAACATTGCAAAACAAATCCACCGCCTGCCAGCGCTCAGGCTGTGCTGCGCACAGCCAGATACGCCAACACTTAAGGATAAAGGTGTCTGACCGATGGCAGTGGTGCATTTTTGGAAGCCTCTTGCAGCTGCAGCTGGTTTAAGCAAACCCGGCTGCCTTTGCACCACGGGCAGACGCAGTCGGCCAGCTGGGCTTTGAAAGTGCTGCAGCGTAAAGGCGAGGGAACCATCAGGGAACCATCAGGCAGCAGAGGCTGCAAGTCCTCCCATTTCTCAATGGTGAAAACCAAAGCTCTCCCTCCTGGCAGGACAGCAGGCTGGAGAAGCAAGTTCTTGCCCAGGAGAGCGGGGAAGCTGCAGTTTCTGTGCCAGGTACGGCCACGGATGAGGGTGGCATTAAAAAGCCACTTCTGCCTGGCTGATGCCCAGCAGGCAGCGGTGCGCTGAGACAGGCTGCTCTTTGTTCACCTCTACCTTTCTTCACCAAAACCTAGAGATGACTCTCCAGCTTCAGCCTAATTTTGCTGAAATATTGCTTCCATCTAAATCTTTGTCTAAACAAATAAATAAAACTAAATAACCTGAAAACCCCCAACCATATGCATGTGTTCCCTTGTGTTATTTCTGTATAAACATGTACATGTATACAGAGTTCCCTCCTTCAGCTGCATGAGCTCCTTATACAAGTTACTTTCCTCTCTGCACAACATACGGGCAACCTCCCAGTATGAACCTCTCATTCAGGCTCTCCAGTTATGCACAGGCTTTCATCTCATCCTTCCTTCCTAAGCACGAGTCTGACGTTACACCTAATGAGCGCCAGCAGCCAGCCGAGGCAGGAACAACGGGCTGCCATAAAACATCTGAACAGACCAGAAACAAACACGCTTTCCAATTCTCCAGCGGCACCGAGACCCTAAAGGGAAGCCTTGTCTGAGCTCCTTCCTTACACCTCCTTAATAACACCAGCCCTAAGCCAAGTAATGGCAGTGGAAAACAGGATGGAAGGTGGGTGATTTCTTGCCACTTGCCTCCAACATCCTTTGGTCAAAGCGAGGGCATCTCTGCGACCCTTCCCGAGATCAAAAGGCAGCAGCCCTATTTACAACATCCTGAGCAATTTAGGCATCCCACTCAGCATTGTTTCCTACCTCCCGCCCAGTTCCCTTTTCAAGCAGATGGTTTCTAATGAAACCTCTACCCTTTATGAGTTTATAGCCACGGCGAGGCAAGGAGTGCTACACAGACAATTTTAAAAGAAATGAAGGAACAAACCCTCAGTCTTAACCTTGTTACAGATGAAATGGAAGGACGTGAAGGGCAGGGGGGAATCGCTTGGTATTTTTAATTACTAACTTGAAGGATTTATGCTGCTGTGCGTTTTACGGTCTGCCTTCATTTCCCAGTAACGTTACGGTATTGGGAGAGGGAGAGAACTGCTTCAGAAGCTGCACGCTGAGGCAGCTCAGCATTTTCAGGATAAGAAAAAACCCCTTTCAATGAAAGCGTTCACTAAATGCACAGGATGTTGCAGGCATCTGCTCTCTCTGTGCCTTCTTTTCCCTTCCTCTTTTGTGTCGTTTGTTTGTGGGTTTTGTTTATACAACCTGTGTTTACAAATTTAGGGCCACTGTTTACAGGTCAGCAAGTGACAGAACCTGTAAGGGAAGGAAGAACGACACCCAAACCCCAAGTGCTTCCCCAGAAGAAACTCCAGAAATTCCCCAAAATACAGCATGCAGGTGTTAACAAGCTGCACACACCACCCTCTTCTCCCAGCTAAACCAGGGGCTCCCCTGCCTGAAGGCCCAAACCTGCCCAAAGCCAGGGCAGAGGTACAGGAGCTCCAAGGGCCAAGGCCACCGCTCTGGCTCCTGACTTGTGTCCCCATGCACCGCAGCGCCTGAACCCATTTCAGGGGCTGAAGCTGCTCCTCTGTCCCCTTTTCACCAGAATGCATCAGGCAGAGGGAAGAAGCAGCTTCTTTCAGAAACATATTTTCCTCATCTTAAGTCACGTGTGCTGTGAGCATCGAACACTTTTTAAAGACAATCCTATTTTTCCGGCATATAATTTCTTGTTCTCATCTCCCTTTCTAGCAAAACCAGTAGTTTAATGTGCTTCGTATATTGTCAAATAAGATGTGTCTGTGTGTGTAAAAGCAAAGAAAATTAAAAATCACAAAATATTTTAACTGACATTAAAAACTTGTGATTATAGTGTCTTATAAAAACTTCTACTTTCAGCATCTTATTATATGTCATTCTTCAATGGAGAGAGCACTCACAGTTTGAAGAGTTCTTAAATCAAAAACACACTGCCAGGGAACAATCTTCATTTTAATGATGCTCAATAACAGGGATTAAAATATTTTATGAGTCACAGTTTCCATACAAAAAAAAAAAGACAAAACAAAAAAAGGAGCATAATGATGATTTTGCTCAAACTGGGGGATTTGTCTGTTTAATTATATTAAAAAAAAAAAAAAAAGGTGTGAGGAGGAAGGGGATAGGAACCTGAAAGCATACATACTGCATTGTACTTTAAAGCACTAACTAAACTACTTTTCCCTTAATTGGCTTCCCCAGCTCCCAGGGAATCTGTGAGCCCACCAGCTCCACAGGACAAGCAGCCGCTGTCCCGACCACTCCAGACAGGGGATGAAAGAGCCCTTCAACCTACAGATCTATTTATATTCCCTCACGTGGGGACTATAAAAAGGTTTCCTTTCAGGCTGAGGTTTCTCAGCATTAAAGTTTGTGACTGTTTGTACATGAAAAACCCGATGTGTGCCCAGTTTTAAGGGAGGAGGTGCCTTTGTGTTTGGGTTTAAATCAGTAACCAGGGAATCACGCACATCTTTCAACTCCTCGCGTAGCGCCCCTGCAAAAAGAGAACAGGACCCAAACACACCCAAAATTATGCATCGCACAGGAGATGCCACTGAATCTGAAACGTAAAAGTTTTGACCAAATGCTCTCTACCCTAGTCACCTCTGCATTCCGCCCGGACTGCCGGCAGGGGCAGCCAGCCCGGGTCACCACAGCACTCCCCAGGGACAGAAGAGGGGCACCCAGTGCCGGTGTTTCTCATCCCACCCTGCCCCAGCCTTCCGGGCTGGCCTCACACAGAACAGCTCTGTGCTTCCACTTCCTCCTAGGTGAACACCAATCATTCTGTTTCCATACCTCACAGCGCGCAGAAAGGAACGACAGCTCACACCTTTCCACAAAACTCTGCCATGCAAGCTGCTCCTAAAAGAGACTTGTGGTGAAAACAAATTGCTTCAAAATTAAAAGAAATACAATAGAAACTCGGTGCCAATTACTACAAATCCAGCTCTACGATGGGAAAGGAAAGCAGAGAAAGAAGTACTGCGTCTGGTTAATGGGAATGGTCCTGGTCTTCTTTTCAATTTGCTCTAACAATTTATTCTTTCCATTAACTCAGGAACAACAAGCTGAGAAGGTTAATTATTAGGGGTCAGTATTCTAAACTTAAAAAGTTTTAAGACTGTAAACCAACTCCAGGTCTCAAGCCCACACACTCCTTCCTCAACTCCAGCCTCACCAGTGAGAGCCCAAACTTCCTCAAAGCAAACAGAATTGCAGCTCTGCCTTGGGACTGTGACAATGTCTTTGGATGACAATGAAAATTACCTTTTTTTTCCTCGTCATTCTTTATTCACAAGGCACTGAGAAAAAAACCCTTGTGAATAGGTCCACAGCTTTAGCACACAAAGCTCTCCGAGACACCACCAGATGACATCACTCCTGCTCTGCCCATCGCCCACCACCACCTTGCTCCACAGTGTGCCCTGCATCCAGCCTCCGAGTATCACCTACGCTTTTAACTCCTACCATCAGAACTGCGGAGCAGCCTTGCCCGGGGCAGTGACTGTCACCCCACACACTAGACCTGCTCTGGTGGCTGACCCAGCAAGTGCCAAAGCTGGGGGTGTAAGATGTTATTGTGGCCACAAAAGTTGCTTTCCCAACAGGCAATTATTTCCCAGTTTGGGTAGTGGAAGTACGAGTGGGCTGGCTGGTCAGCCAGCCAGCCAAGCAATGGCCAACGTACCTCCCGCAGAGCGCTGGGATTCCACACCAAGTTTAGCAATCCCATTGCTGCTCCCAGTTAAAGCAGTGGAAATGCCAAGTATTGGCCTTCAAGGCTTATTCACGGAAGTGTAAGAGCAGCCATATCTGTCTCTGAATTGCTGCAACACACGAGTGTTTCTATTGCAAAGGGATTTTCACAAGAGTCTATATCCAGTTTGGGTTGGCACGCTAGAAAAAGAGAAAATTATAAAAATATTTGTGCACAGCCAAGTCCTCTGTAATCCCACTGCAGTAGAAGAGCAGCCTCCTTTTGCAACGAGCATTATCATAAGAAACCAACAGCCAGAAGACAGAACTTAAAAGCTTTTCCACCTCTCCCATAGACTTCTGCCCACTCTTGCACCACCCTACCTGCTGCTACAGGGACGACTCTACTGGGAGCAGCTGGTAAGGAGGAGCCATGAACAGGCCAGGTGCCTTGCACACCAACCAGAAACAGAAATTACTACAGAGTTTTAAATACATACCCTGTTCCAAGAGCTCTTTTACTAGTTATGCATATTTTAAATCAAATTCTATGGAAAGTAGTTTAAAGGACATGGCAATCGGGAGCCGTGCTGGCCCAATAAAGCACATCAATCTCCCATAGGCAGCAAATGAACGGCAGGTAACAGCTGCTCTGCTCTACAAAACACTTTCCTGACCTAGTCCAAACATGCATTTGATCAAATTATCTCAAATAATAGCTAACTGCACAGGAGCACTGCTAACCACAAGATTAACTATTCTGATTGCATTAAAGAGAAAAAAAACCCCAACAAACAACAACAAAAAAACCCCACCAAAACACACCAACCCACACCCAAATAAAAACAATAAAACCCCACCAAATAACACCAAACGGAAACCTCAAGATGCAATAAATATTTTCAGCTTGGAAAAACAATTCTATTTTTCCCATTCTTTGAAGTAACATGGGGGGGGGGGGGAAGAAAAATTGACATCTGCCCTAATATCCAGCTGATGTAACTGCTGCTCTGCAAAGCCACAATGCTCACCCAGAACTGAAGAAATCAAAATGGAAGAAGTGTTCTGGGTCAGGATGAACTGTCACGTTATCTATCGGGGCAAATGAAAGAAGCCAGTTTTGCATTACCAGGGCCCTGGTGTGAAGCAAAAAGCAGTGTCTGAAAAGCAGGTTTTGTCAGAACTTGTAAAGCGATGGAAAGGTTCGCTGACTCACACCGCCCGACGCCAAAAATGCCTTCATGTAAATGTGCCTTAAAGGTAGCACGTCGGGAAGAAGGAACTGGCAGCATATATAGAAAAATGAAATTCTTCCTTTGTTTTTCTACAATACACCAAGAAACTTGTCCAAAAAACTTCGGAGGGTGCACGGGTTGGGTTTTGCTGTGTGTTTAAATACACAAAACACGCGGTCTTGCTCTCCTGGCGATTACAGCGCACAGGATGGCAGGCTACCCGGGGGGAGGAAACCTGTAGAACCAGGAGAGGAGTTTATGCACCCTCTCCAGGTCTGTGCTGCTTTTCCCCTCTCCACCGGTGACTGATGAAAACGTAGGAGTGCAAATGCCTGCACTGAAGGCTTTGCTTCCCTCCTGCTATCATAAAAGGATTGAGATGTTTCAACACACATCTAGTCCCTCCCACGATGCTCTGTAGCAAAACTAAGGAAGAATCTGTTTGACTTGATGTTTTGGGGACTAGCTGCTGTTCATTTGGGGGTTTCTGCCCTAGGAAAACAAGAGGGAAAAGCCAAATATGCCTTCCCTAACATCAGGCATAAGGGACAACAGAAAATCAAAATACAATCTTCCTACTTCCTACAGCATGAAGGGCAAGGCGTGTGGACCACAAGCTCCAGCCTGAGCTCTTCAGAGCATTCTTAAAATAATGCTTTCCTGGACTTGAAAGGGAAATCTTTGAAAATTCACAATCAACAGGAGACAACCCCGGAGGAGAACTATGAATGTGGAAAGAACTGGTGTTACAAATTCCCTTATCAGACAACGGGACAGATGTCTTAAAAGTGAGAAACAAAAAAAGAATGGCATGTTACTAACGCTCAGTACACTCTGTATCTCCCAGCTAACTCTGATAATAAGACGAGGACAAATCATACACCTATCTCCAGCCTTCCTCAAGGAAAGGGAAATCAGTCACTTGGGCTGAAGGATGCCTGCAAACTGCCAGCAGAATATCTCTCCTGGTGCTGAAACCTTCACCGAGACAGGGTTTAGTACCTCCTGCCTGGGAGCCTGGAAAGGTGGGATCATGCTCATGCTCCCTGCCCACCCTCTGCTCCCAAGATCCAACCCGAGGTGCTCTCCAGAGAGGATGAAACTAGATGTAGAGTCCTTCCAAGAACAGCATCTCCAGCGGCACATTCGCCCACTACTCATTAAACAGGCACCAGGAAAACATGTCTGGGGATGGGGGGGGGTGGCCTTAGCAGGTTAATGGGAAAGAGCGGAGGGTTAGCTGCAATCTCCTGGAAGGAAGGAGGAAACTGGAAGCAAAATGCTGCCTCATACCCCATGACCTCTGAGGATCCAGGGCGTTCTTCCCTATTTCCCTGCCAGCGCACACTTCTTTCTCGCACGCCCTCCCTCTTTCTAAAGCAGGCTGAGGTGACACCTCTGGTGACAAGGAGGACCAGTCAGGTCACTGGGGTGCTGCAGAAGCCAGGTCCATCTGGCCAGGAAGGCAAAAGGCTCCCCAGCTCCTCAGAGGGCATATGTCCAGCTGGCCACACCACGTGCCCTTGGAAAAGCCCTGTGCCTGGCTGGCTGCCTGGTAGCCCCCCAGTTCCTTCCGCACACGTACAACGACAGGATCCAGTGCCAAACCTGAAAAATGGCACTGGTGGAGCACCAAAGCAACCCAGAAGTGGCACACTGCTTGTTCTCATTAAGCACAACATCCCTCCAACACCACCTCAAAAGTCCTCGTTACTCGCGCCATCGCTGAACCGATGTCGCCTTGCTACGAGAGGACTGGTCCTCGGAAAGGGATCAGAGGGGGAGGATAAATCTGGATTAGAAGCAGCATCCTTAGACAGATTCAGCAGGATTGTCCAAGCTGTACGCAGACAATATGACCTCTTAAATACCCCATGCAGCAGAGTGATGGCCTTAACTAATGAAAAGGCACATACTGTGCTCAACAGGAATTACCTGGTTTGTTCTGTTCCGCATGAAACCACCCAGTTTTGCACATTCTTTACCTGATTGTCTAATAACAGTCCCTGCCTGTATGTCTGGCTACACATTTATCACATAGCATTGCAGAACAGAGAGGTACTGAGGAAAAAAAAAAAAGGCATAAATGGTAAATGTGTTAAGCTGAATTATACATATTTAAGCAAGCACATGCCCACCTAAAATATCTTGCACCATGTTCAAATTCATGTTTTGTAGGGAAAGCCTGGCAATATTTGGTCTGCTTAAATAAATATTTATTAATCTCAATATAAAAGATCAGACACCAAATTTCTATGAGCTGAGCACAGTTCAGGCAGAAGCCAATAATAGCTGCTTTCAGACTTCGCGGAGTTGGGGTTTGCCAAATGGAAGTGACAAGTCTGGACCACTACGAAAAATGAAGCCATTTGGTAAGTTATATGCTGCGTAATAAACAGTCTGTCAGTTTGCTTCTAATCCCCCCTCTTCCACAAGGGTTTTTGCTTTTTTTAATTTATTTTCTTTTCCTCCTCCTCCTCCTTTTTTTCTGATGCACTCTGCAGAGCACGTGCGTATTAGAAGTTAAACAGAAGCTACTTTAGCTCTGTGGACCACACACTATGGACACCATAGGTCATTGTTAGCTGGTATTTGGCTTTTTGTTTGCGTTGTACATTTCCTTTGTGTTTTGACAGCAGGTTTTAGAAAGAGGATGGTACATTCCTTAGAGCTTTGAAACATTTATGAAGGTAACTGAAAAAAAAAAGAAGTTCTGTGATGATAGCACAAAAGTAAAGCCTTGCAATTTTTCATTTCTTCCTGTGACATCTGTGGGTAGTCCTGTTCGTAACGCCCTTGCTTGTGGCTGGTTTACCACAGTTTGAGACAAGACACCATTCAGAGTCTATTCCAGGAACTATGGAGGAAGTAGAAGGAGGATGCATCTAATTTGTTAGCGATTGTGACATCACTGCTTATGATTAATACGAGGCGTTGAGAGAGCAAAATGTATTTCCTCCATGAGTCCCCCACCTCAGCCCCTTCTTGAACATGCTGAGGTGGGTGGGGGTAGCAAGGCTGCCATGACTGATCTGCTGCTCACAACAGGGCTGGCAGCTGCACAAGGCAGGGAGAACACCTCACATTTCAAAACCTTTGCACAGCCAGAGTGCTGGCTCTGCCCGACTCCAGCTCCATGGAAAAGGACTCTGCTGGGGTAACTGGGACAGCCAAGAGCCACCAGTGGAGGAGAAGGTCCCACAGGGAAAACCCAACAGCAAGGAATGGGTCCAGGGAAAGTTCTTGCCTTGTTTGCAGGTAAGCCCTGCAAGTGGCTGTGTACACTGGACTCCTTGTTTACAGAAGGCACAGCCACACTCCCTCCTGCCTGACAAGGTTTGGAGGAAGAGGAATTCATATCTGCAAAATCCTTGAAGATCTTGTCATGGCAGACACTGCAGAACTACAAAGTATTAAACACACTGAAGGGAGAGCAGGCAGAAACCATTCAGTCCAAACCACTAACCTGAGAGGAAGTCCCCAGCTGATCCTCACCTCCACCCAATCCTCCTGCTGGCAGGCTACGAGACATTGCCCTGGTGATGGGGGTGGCCACACAGCTCACCCCACCTGCCCAACGCACCACACCTACACACATGGATGTGCTGGAAGCATCAGACTTAAGTGGCACATAAACCACAAGAGCTTTGCTCGAAGGACTCAAGGCAGCAGAGTAAGTTCCAACCTACTCATAGATCCCTTGAGGTACCAGCCAGCCAAGGGAGGGTTGTGCAGCCAGAATAACATCTCCCACTTTTTGGCTGCTCTCTTACCTCTTGCAAAGGGCTACAAGAAAGCTGCAGCCCAGGAACTTCAGGTGGTGGAAGCCTGTTCCTTGCACCCCCCTTTCCCACACACCTGTCAGCCTGGCCTGTTTTGTGGCTGCATTTACAACACAACCTTAGCCAGAAAGTCCTCCAAGCCAGCGGGAGCTGGAGTGATCTGCTGTCTCCATACATGTCATCTGGCAACGGCCACTCCCGCTTGGCCCTCAGCACCGAAGTGTGGATGCCTGGACCCACACACACAGACTCCCCTGAGTAGTTACTGCTTCCAGGAGCTTATCAACAAACCGAGCCTGCTCGCACTGGCACAATCCCAGTTCACTCCTTTTCTTAAGTAGCGTGTTAACAAAACCTACCGACACAAGCTGTACTTTCTGGATACAAAGGACGCCCTTACAACAACCACAGGAACACCGCGTTTGCAACCGGTTAGGTCAGCCCTCCAGCATTCCATCAGCCTCTTTCCTGGCCTGCACTTAGGTCAACCAACTCTTGACAGGGAGAGGCTGTCAAAGACTCACAGCTTTTTCCTCAGGCTCATGACACAACAGCTCAGTGGATAACCCAGTCTCCTCAACACACCCCTTGTCAGAAAATCCTCTAGGAAACAGGAACTGTTGGTATTTTTCACAGGGTGAATGAAGTTATATTATCCTCCAGACTTTGGCCAGGCATCCTTTCTGTAATATAAACCACTCCAGGTTTGATCATACACAGCTACTTCACCCATTCTGTAGTAAACCACACTCTCTACTACACCACGTTGCTGTATTCTCCACGATACGCTTCTCACGTTTGGCACACCTACAGAGCGATTACTAACAAGCACAGCAGCCCAAGATTTCACCTCCACTCCTCTGGCTCATCCAGGACACTGGGTGTGATGTCTGCACCCTGAAGCTGCGGAGGCAGCTGTGGCTCATGGCGAGGCAAGCCGAGCAAAATCCC
>JANHFX010022078.1:0-32544 GCA_027560015.1 Chloroceryle amazona | reverse complement strand
GTTCTGTCACCCTCAGTGTGAAAATGTTTCTCCTGTTTCCATGGACCCTCCTGTGTTCCAGCTGCACCCACTGCCCCGTGTCCTGTCACTGGATGTCACTGAGCAGAGCCTGGCTCCACCTGACACTCACCCTTTACATCTTTACAAACAAGAATCATTTTCTTGAAGAAGGTGACAACAAAGAACTTGGGCAAAACTGAAAAAATAATCTAAAATTCATATGGATTTCTACAGAAAACTATGGAGACAGAAAAAAAAAAAGGCAAAAGGAAGAGATTATTTCTTAGTAAGAAGCTAGGGACCTAAATCCATCATGCCAGCTCAAGAGGATGTCTCTCGCTGTCACCCTGGGTTAGAAGAGGGCAACTTATTCTCAGAGCACCTTGGAGTAAGGTCAGGATAACCAGGGTGCTTTGTGCCTCCAGCCCCGTGCCCAGGACGCGTGAGCTTGTGGGAATTAAGAGAGTGCCTGCAGGTATTTGCATGGCAGAAGGAACTGCCCATGGGCCAGCCAGGACTGACGAGAGGATGACTGGCCTACAGTACTTGTATTAAATGGAACTGAAGAGATTATGAAGCACTGCGTGTACCAGGTACAGTTATCGATACCAGTTTCCACTTGAACTACTCAGCAGCATGATAACAACTCAACCTATGGAAATTATTCAGCATTTTTGAAATGCTGTAAAAAGCAAAGGGGAAATCCAGTTAGTCATCTGTCAGTCCTCCTGTTGTGAAAACATCACAGATATACAGACTCCGAGGTTGCTTGGGAAAAAAAAAAAAAGAAAAGACGAGAAAAGAAAAGAAATAAAACTCTTACCATAAATTTGTCTGCTGTATGAATGGAGACAGTCCTCGGTAATCCCCATCTTGGGGAGGGTACCAGGTTTTCTTATAAATGCCTCGGGATGAAGGAAACTCTCACGAAGAAACGGCAGCATATTTCTACACAAGGATTTGCTATCTGGTGCTTCTGGAAACCTCAAAACCAAATACCACAGCGTGCTCATCTGCTCTTTCATAGCAGGTAACCTCAAGATGCCCTGTAACTCTACAGCATGTTCATTCTTGCCCTGTTGAAAGGCTCTGATGAGCACAGGGATCAGCCCAAGCCCTTCCTCCTGATTACCAACCCCATGTTCTAACACCGACTTTGTGTTCTGGATTTCAGAAGAGAATCTGTTTCTTCCAGGAGCTTGTGCACCATTCCTTAATCTGCCTGAGGTTTTATTTACGTTCTAAATAAAAAAATTCCATTTAAACAAACAAAAATAAATAAATAACCCCAAACAAACAAACCAACCCACAAACAAAAACAACATAAGAGGGGCAAGGGCTGTTTAGAGAGGGGTTTAAAATTGCACTGGAGTCAGGAAGTTCAGTGTTCCCCCAGCAACTCAGCCCTGCCCATAACAGGCTGCACAGTCGCCCCTTTCACCTCCAGCTGGAGTGACACGGTGCATCCTGGCTTCACACTGCAGCCCATCCCTCACCCTGCCAAACCCACACCTGCCCCAGGAGCGACCCACTCTGGGACTGCTGAATTCTCCTCACCCTTCTGCAAATGAAGGCTTGGCTCTTACTGCTGCGCCAGTCAGTGCTCACCACCTCCCCTCTCCTTGCCACGGATCAGCTGCTGTCTTCTAATACCAGAGGAAGAAGAGGGAGGTGGTGGCCACGCAGTCACCAGTGGACATCTTGCAAACATGCTACAGAAGCAAAGGAGATTGGACCGATGTTCATCCTTTCAGGGAAGGATTCTCAGTATTCCAAAACACTAAGTGATGCCACGGTTAAACCTTTCCCTACCCTTGAGGCAGAAGCCCCAGATTTCAGTAAAGGAAATTGAAAACATCCACCTTTTCCAGGGAGCGAGGGAAGGCCTATCCCAGAATGATACTCTTCTGGCTCTCACTGCTCAAAACCAAAGGCCATGCTTTCTGTAAAGGAGAAGCCTGAACGCTGCCTCAGACCAGGGCAGGGAAGCCAGAGTTTGTGTTTATAGACTCTAATCTAATTTCATGCCTTCCTCTTACTCTCACTACCCTGTCTTAAAAATTCATGTTTTATTAGATTCATGAAACAACTACAGCTCATAATGAGGTAAGTCAGCTGATACTGTCGATGGGGTGTTTTGTACCGAGCATTAATGCTGATTACATAAACCTTCCAGCACACTTGGTGAGCTGAACCCCGGCGCTTAAGCTGCTTGCTCTGTTACTGCAAACTGCTCATCAGCACTCCGTTTTTGGCCCTGGGCAACATTAACCTTGCCTCAAAATCGTCCCAAGCTGAGAATGTGGACCCTGTGCCCTTAATTACAGGAGGCACTGCCAGCCTCCCAGTCTGGGGATGCTGGGGTAGAACCTCAGCCAACAAGAGCCAGCCCTGCATCCCCAGCACCACCACTCCGAGTCCCAGCAGGGACAGGGACAGGCAGACTCCTCCATCCCATAAATGGCTCATAAATTTTGTTTGCAACTTGAAATGGGAAGGGGTCAAACCAAGCTATCTGTGGTTTCTCAGCGCTGTCATTACTCTCCTGCCTGCACACACTCAAGGAGAGCCTGGTGCTGGGTCTCAGCGACTGGGAGAATAACATCAGGTCCCTATTTTGTCTTCGAATTGCTTTGCACGTGCAAAAAAATGGATGTTAGGTGAGAACTAAGCATGTAGCAAGGCACTGATAAAACATGTTCCCTTACTGTCCCACAACGCAAAAAAAAAATAGAGGGTTTAAACAATCAAAAGACAGACCCAAATAAGAAACAATAAGCATTCCTGAGCACAGAGTGGCTTTCATAGAACAGACAGGAGGAACACGCTAGCAACAACACAAAAAAGACCAAACAATCCTCATAAACTGCATTTCAGGTCAAGATTTCATCGATACGCTCTGTGATTTTGCTAATGTGAAGAATGCTCCAAAAATTATTCATAAAACCAGAAGCACCAATTACACTTAAGCTCTCCAGACAATTATAGTGAGTCTGGAAGAAGTGAGAATTCTGCAAATTTAAATTTAAAGGCACCACAAACACATGGAATTTGAACAGATCTTGCCACATACGCACCAGCCTGAACAGGAATAAGCACGTGGGGAACAGAAAGAGAAGGACAAGGCAAAGCAGAGCCATGCCAGGCACGCTCCTAACAAAGCGGGCAGCGGGGGAATTCACTTTGCTGATAATAAAAGAGAAGTATTTTAATCTCTTTCACAAGCATAATCATGGAAACAACTGAAAAGCATGACGGACCAATTGACGCTTCGTTACTGGGAACAATGCTTTTTGTTTTCTAAAGCTTGCTTTCTCAGATTTAAGTAAATGGAGACACATCGCAGATTTGAAAGGCAAGGGAGCTGTTTAAAATTAATTTCAGTTCCAGTGGCTGCAGCAAAGGAAGAAAATCCATCTTCTCGTATTCAGCCATTTCCTTCGAGCGCTGCCTCGCAGAAACACGTTCTTCCCCCAGCCACCTCGGGTCCACACCAGCTTGTCCACAGTCTGCCCTGGCCACACGGAGAGCAGTTTTGTTATTAATAAGCTCTGAACGCAGGGAACGCTTCAGGGAGACAGAGACCCTACCCTTTAAGCACGCATTTCAAGCAATTCCATCCAGCTATTTTGTTGTGCACAAACAGCTATTTCGTCTTTCAAGATCAAAACACAAGCAAACAAACAAACAGAAGGCGATCCAACTGGAAAGATATTTTTGATGGGAGGAAAAAAAAAGACTTTGCTAACCAACTATTAGAGAATGCCAAACTGTCTAACACTCAGTTCTAGTATAATACATAAAAGAGTCCAATGAATATACATGCGCTTTACTCACTGATGTTAACTAGTTCAGCACATCTATCCTGCAAAGGTTTACTCCATACCACCCCAACAACATTTGTTCTCCTGGTACGGCTGTTAAAAACATCCTACATATCCTCCAGGGATGCATCCATGATGGGAAATACGGAGAGAGCAAACGCCAGCCCCACCGGTGCACGAACACTCAGGGGTCAGACAATTCCCATAGTCCTGTCCCACAAGATACGGGGCATCTTGTGGGTCCAGCAGCACCCTTGAGGACCACAGACTGCTTATTAAGAAGGCAGCACTCCACAGCAGCTTGCAGCAGCACTAAGGGAATGCTAAGCAAACCTGCCCCTCTGCAGAATAAATCAGCAGAGCGCAAATGCTCTCGGTCACGCTTCAAAGACACCACAGATCACCCATTTCAACTTGTGGGGCAAACCTCCTAAGAAAAGCTTCCTGAAATACAGCGGTGGTTTTGCATTTCCCTGTCGAGCGTTGCACATTCCTTTACCAAAGATATGCTCATGGTTTTCTTGACAAACAAGAACATTGTTGTAAATTGCAAGATTATAACGGAGTTTATGGCCTGAGAACCGCCGGGATATTTATTGTGCTGCTGCACGGTGGAGGTGGTTTCCTTTTTCACGTGTCCTTGTGGGAATGAAGTCAAAAGGGCACCCCATTGCTGAGCTGAAGACAGTCCACCTGATGGGAAAGCGGCAGGAACGATGCAAAGGGCACTGACAAAACCACATTACTTAATTCTGCAGGATCAGGACTCGCCCTCACCAATGCCAACAGGCTGGGGTGCTACCTTGCTTATCATGTAAAAGGAACTTGCTGGCCTGGGACACAAACCTGATCTTTTTCAGAGCCATTTTAAGGCACCTCACTGTGGATGAGAGTGCCCAAAATTTTGTAGGGTTTAAAACTTCCATGGTGCTTTCCAAGCTAAGGACAGTGGGCAAGTGTCCCTTCATAGAATTTAAGAAAGAGGCATGAAATGGGGGGAAAAAATAACAAACCAAACCAAAAAAAGCAAACAAAAACCCAACCAACAACAACAAAACCCAGAAACTCAAAACAAAACACACAAAAAAAAGAACAACAAACACACAACACCACAAAACAAAGAAATCTACAAACCAGGAAAGACTGCAGCAATGCCTACTTGTTTTTTTAGGGTTTTCTGTGACTTAACAGATTTTTGTTTTTAATATGTAGAGCTCCACATAAGCTTTTCCAGTTGCCCTTATAAAGCCCCAAATCCAACACTTCTTATTTATTATCTCTCTTTTTTTTTTTTTTTTTAATTATTATTTTCCTCCAAGTCTCAGAAAAGCTTCAAAATTTTTCATGTCCAGGTGAGAACTCATTGATTTGGTTTCCATTTTCTTCTTCCCTCAGAAATAGGCTTGCCAAGTGTATTTCCAAACACCCAAGGAGCACGATCAGCAGCCTTTTGACCCCAGGAACCACTCCAGACAGAGTCAGGGTGCCCAGACTGTAAGGTTCACTTACAGGGTGTTTAGAGCTCAAGCATTTGGTACCAGTAGTTCCCACACAAGCATTTGTATGATGCTCACTCTCCAAAATAATCCCACCAAATCCAAGTCTGAATGACACGGCTCTACCAAGAGAAGTATTTACCACAAAGTACAACTTAAAACCTCTAAAGATCACAGGGACCTAATATATTTTAGCGTAGGAAAAGACACAGTAATGGTTGGTTAGCTGGTGCCTTCTGTTTCACTGCCACCCCCGTTATTAAATCATGGAACAAAACCTTTTATAGAGGAGAACCTAATGATCACTACATACACTTTTAGTCTTTAATTTAAGAGAAAACTCTGACTAAGTGCACAGAATCAGCTGGAAATAGCAATACAGCTGGCCACCTTTGGCAGATTCACAAGCAACGTGCTTCATCTTTTTGTAGCCACTTCCTTTTGACTGTGCCACCTTCATTTAGTTGCCAAGTTGGAAAGAAGAGCAAATGTTGTGCTTCTTTTTAGAGACCAAGAGGAATTAATTCTTTGTATTCTAAAATGAATCGGCTTCCATTAGAAAGTGTTTAGGGTTTTAGAGCCTTAAATATACCTGTTATTTGCTTAATGAACTCTCTAGGCTGAATTTACAGGGTATGACACCAAACAAAATTTACTCCAGGCCAGGCCTGCACTCAAACTTTCTCTGGCTTTCATTGTAAGAGGGAGAAAAAAAAAAAATGATGTGCAATTTATTTCTTTTAATCCAGTTCTTACAATGAAGCACATTTTCCTTTCCAACATTCTTTCTTTAAATCAAATTAGGGGTGTTAGGGAAGCCGCTGTGACACAGCTCTTTTTACCCAAATCTGGTTTGACAGCTGCAACATCCATGAACTGCCAGGCTCAAGACCTAAGTGCCAGCCCTGAAGGGACAGTACCCAGGGTCCTGTCAGTGGTAGCAGCTGACTCAGCAGTGCAGGTGAAAACAGGGAAAATTTTGAGATATGGGTCTCAACGGAAAGAAACTTCCCACGTAGCTATTAACTCCACCAGCAGAACGTCAACCCAAACAGCAATGCACAGGCCAAACGTCAATGGAACTTTTTCACACAACTCCAGTTGACTCCTTTTGGCAATTTTTGGAGCTCTCTTTTGTCTCTGCTCTCCCTCTCAACACTTCCACAAATGAAATCCCATACAACATATCAGTAAAAATTAAGGAATGGGCTTTACCCTCTACCAGCTCCTGATGCACATGGTTCAATGCAAAACCTCTTCCAAAGGAATCCACAACCAAGTTTCAGACGTTCACCAGGTCCCTCAAGTGAAGCATGTAAGCAGTTATTCATTTTCATAAATACAGGGAGGGACAAAACAACATAATAAGTATTTTGGACCACATCACTGAAAGAAAAACACCCTGGCTGACTGGCCAGCCCAGTCCATCAAGCAAAGAGCCTCGTAGTCACAGAGAAGAGGGTAACACCGGTGTGGTTCAGGTACCACTGCTGCTCACCTCCTTTGGAAAGCTCAGAGGGCCACCACTCGCCGTAGCCCAGCAGAGCAGGGGAGTGGGTCAGAGGGGCAGCTCCAGGGCTAGAGCAACACCCAAGTTATTTCTGGCACTTGTGCCCAGAGGAAGTTACGGATGCAGTCATGCTTTCCTGCAAGATTCCAAAGGGACAAGCAGATCAAATACTGCTCCAAATTAACAGTAAAAAATCCTCCTGCCTTTAAATGACACAAAACTGAGTAAACAAATTTTGCCAACCTACAACACCCAGCTGGTCTCACCTGACAGCAGGTGGTGGCATCCTTAAAGCCTCTCCCCTCCCCGCTGCAGAGCCAGGCAACGTTCTCCAGCTTCAGCTCTTTCCAACTATTCATGGTTCTTATTTTTTTTGAGACAAGACACTTGCACCTTCAACACAGTCAGGACCAACCTCACCTGGCTGCTGTAAGCACCATGAAGCTCAGCATCCCTACCACAGGAAATCACAGACAACATAACAAACGCTCTCAAATCCTCTGTTTAATGACAAATTAACTGATAACAACTACTAGCAATTACATATACATCAGTTCTTACTTGGGATAGAAACAACACCAATTTGACTCTGTACCGTTCTGTCCAAAGAAGAAACAGGCCAGTCCTCAGCCCCGCTATACCCTGGAACCTTCAGCATCAGCAATCCCAAATTTACAGCATTTTAAAGCAACATTTCCTGATGAATTGGACTGACATAAAGTCCTGGCATTGGAAAACAAATTCTTCCAGAATTATCAGAAGACAGGGAAAAGAACGCTACAAATTTTTACTACATTCATCAAAAAAAAAACCCAAACCCAGTGCTGTTCACAGTTGGGAGTATCACAGAATCATTTTAACATGCAAAACATTTAGAAAGGAAAATGATAAAAGACATTAGAACAATTTGTCTCCTCCTCTGGCCTGAGAAAGTAAATCTGATAAAGGAAGGAGAATAAAAGGATAAAAAGTCCATTTGAAATTTGCTGCTTTTAAAATAAAACCCAAATCATTCAGTGTCTTCCTTACAAGACGGCAATGCATTTTCTGGCCGTAATCATGAAACTGCTTCTGGTGCCCGAATGCATTGGTTAGAAAGCTGCATGTGACTTGCACCACACAATACCCAGGCATTGCTTTTAGGCTGCACAGCTCTTTACGGACACTGTCCGGCAGGAGAACTACTGCAGGCCAAGAGCCAGGGCCTGGGGGCTGCTCCTTTGCTCAGCACCTTCTTTATTTTTTTTTGCAGCTGTCAGAACCAAGGTGGAGAAAATTCAAAAACCCAGCTTCAGGCTAAAAAATGGGGAACAGGATAGGGTTTAACATATTATACAGATGAAGAAAGTGCTTTGCTTAAAGTCTTCAATATCTATCCATCTACCTATCCATCTATCTACCCCTCCATCTATCAAGGAAGAAACACAGCCAAGCACCAAGGCTGTGCAAACATTTCCAGGTTCTAAAAAGACCGAGCCAGTCAAGCTTCCCCCTTGTGGTTTGCATGTCGTCATCAGCATTGCTTCATGTTTGTACAGCCTTATAGCTCAAATATGTTTTATATGTCTTTGGAGGACGAGTGCACATATTTATGAGTTACAATGATTGCTTCTTCGTGAGCAGTGCACAGACACGTGCGAAACAGAGGTTCCCAAGACTGTAATCCTGCCTCCAACTAGAGCGCTGTGAGAGAAACCAAGCTACCATACAGTGCTAGGGACATCTTTTCTTAGGAAGAAGTGTATATAAATTAAACAATACCACAGCAGCACAGCCCCAACAAATCCTCCCTGCTACAACTTAAATAGCAACGCTTCACAATGCTGAGGTAAATTAGCTAAATGGGTATATTTAATTAGTGTCCTTCACCTCAAAAGATCCCCCAATACGATTTTTTTTGGTATATACAGGTATCTCTCAACTGCCCTTTCCATTCTCATTCTTCCCTTCCTTCCTGCCCTTCAAATCATGTCACAGCACTGGGTATACTAACTGGTACAGGGGACTGAAAGTAAATAATCCCATGAGGAGGAATTTACTCAGCAGAGATCCATTAAAATTCAATTGCTAGTTTCTACCAGCTGACTACCTCACTTCACAATTAACTGAAATATGAGGGGGGTTAAGACAGAAAGGTGCCCCAAAACTACAACAGAGTGGGAATACCACACTGCCTGTGGCTCCTGCTGCTTTCCTGCACTTAGATGCCAAGAAACCACAGTCATAATTTTCAAACAAGGACACAAAGATCTAAGATCGAGGGTATCTCTGGAACTTGCGCTGATGTTTTGTTTCTAGCCAAGACCAGGTCATGCCCGTACAATGTCTGTGGGTCTATCCTTAGAAGACCTACTGCGATTTTTGTTGGTTTCCAATCAAAATCTTGGGTTTGTAACTGGTTGGTTTCCAGGTGTCTTTTGGTTTCTTGGCACAAATGAAGAGAGGCAACAGAGAGCACTTGCTGTAACACCCAGAATACTTAACCCAGTATCAAGCTGTCTCCTGTTGACCTTCATGTCCGATAGTATCTCGAGGAAAGTTTCTCCATTCAGCTACACTCTCTTCTCCTACTTAACACCTCTGACTGAGAAAAATTAGCACTAAAAAGTAGTAAGACTAACCCAGCAAGTCTCCTTCAGCCACCAGTTTAAAGCAACTGAAAAACAGTGGCAAACTCCCACCCGGTGGGGGTAAAGCGATCACCATCACCACAGCCATCACCAGCAAGAACATCTTTGCACAGGCTCCAGAACCCTTTGTCTTCATTGCAGACATTTTTCTCCCTCCGATCCCAGAAGAGACTAAATAAATGAGATTTTAACTCACAACTACATGTGTTTCAAATTAAAATTCTAAGAACGGTCATTTCCTCACGTATTTCAGAAGCCGCCTATAAACAGCTCCTCTACTTATATAGTCCTAAAAACCAGGAGAGCATCTCAGCTCTAAGACCAGACGCAAGCTGAACTCGTGCCCACAAACTCAGCAGTAAAGCCAGATGTCAGATGTCAAAGAAGCAGGCAGCCGTGCCAGCCCGCATTCTTCACACCGTGTATTATTTTTATTAGAATTATTATTTTACCATGCTATTAGTAAGCTCCACATTTAAAAACCAAATGCCACTTGCTTAGGTTTCCCTCCTTCCCTCCGGTGTCATGTGCAACATAAACCCTGTTGCTGCTGGTGAGCTTGACAGAGCCTCTGACCTGAGCCACAAGGAGGGATGGAGGGGACGAGGGAACTGCAGAACTCAGTGCACCCTGGAAACAGCAGAGATGACTGCACAGAAACTCATCTCTCTGCTTGGCCCTGCTCTCGTTTAACTCAAACAGACTTAGAGAAAAAGCTACATTACCACAGTTGCTTCTGAGCCAACATTTACTCTGGCAGGCTATCATCAGAGCTATTGGAAGTTCTCTCTCTTTTTATCCTGCTGAAGTGTTATAATAGGAGCAATAATACATTTGCGTTCGCTTTATTCTTCCTTAGCACACGGCTCAAAATTCTATAAATGACACTGAAGTAGGCAGCGGAGGCGTTTTGGCTGCATTGTTTACATCCTCCAGGCACTCAACCTCTCCTCTGTAGGCTACAGCGAGGACTAATCCTGCCACTTGATACCAGCTATTGACATTTCAATTAAACAGGGCTGCCTACAGAATGGAAGGGATTCTCTCCAAAATATTTACATGAATCCGAGACGCATAGGTGGCTTCAGGATCAGTAACAGATCATGAATTATGCTGTGAAACGAACACATTTTCATACTGAATCAGCATGTCGGTCATAGCAACCAGCTTGGAATTGACGGGCGATCCAGGAGAGCGGCGGGAGCCCCGGCAGCTAGTGTAAAATAAATAGTAGTAACGCACTGAAATGCATCAGCTACGGGAGCAAGAATTCCCCGAGTCTTTTTCTGAAGCCTGGAGACTCATTTTTATTCTGAAACCAAGGAAGAGAATTTCTGTGGCAATATTAGGGCAGAAGATGGAAGGGAGGAGAGAGAGCAGAGGCAGAAGGAAAGATACAGTTTATTATTTTAAAGAATCAAATATTTAACGTGTTTGTTTAGACAGTCCTGAACTGTATATGTATCTACGTGTACAACGTGTATATATGAGCACAATGTTTATACATATATGTGTATATACATGTAAGTGTTTATGACAAGGCATGCAGCACTGGCTACCACCTCTCCTCCTCGGTATGAGATGACTAGTGGGAAATCCAGCAAGCTAATCCCTCTGGGACCCCATAATCCCCTATCACTGCCACACAATCTGAAGTACACACGTATGGCAGCATGGTAACATGAGGGACAGAGAAAGAAGGGTAAAAGGCATCTAAAGTCACACGGATGAAGGAAAAAGACAGATGGGAAGACCTTATGGTGTCTACCTTCAGAAAGAGCCTCTTCTGTATCAACCTCCAGAAGCTTTTCCAGTGGACTCTCAAAACTGCTACAAACCTCACACTGCTTCACTTGGGTCACATAAATACACACACACCCCCCACACATATACACACACACGCACACACTCCGTCAATAACAGAAATAAAGAAAAAGAGAGGCTGCCCAGAGAAAATGCAGCCTTTCCAGCCCAGCTAAGTCCAAATTGATGCTGCTCAACTGAAAGATGTTAGGCGATGATCTTGGCCAGCGCACGGCGATTACACGAGTGGCTGACACGTGGTGGTAACTGAGTGGACTCGACCGCGAGCTGGCAAGCCAGTCAACGATCACATCCACCACATGTAAGCCACCAGCTGCATATAAATGAATTTCAGCTTAAAACCAACGTGGAAATGGTCGCTGAGATATGGAGCGGGTCGACTGTCTGTTTACCACAATAAACATGCTGTTTCCTAGTGTCCCTGAAGATGCTGCCTGTATCATTTCCAAACATTTTCTTTTTGTAGTCAAACTGAAGACAGATGATTTAAGAGTCAACAATCTCTTCCCCTTACTGTTGGAAGAGTCATAACAGAACCAGCCCCCACCTTTCTCCATACAACTGCAAGAACAGCTTTGTAAAACCCTGCAACTTGTCGACTGACTACCTGTCACTCAAAATACAATATGGCCATCAAGCGTTTCAAACCCTTCGGCAGGCACCAGTATTCATACCAGGGACAGATCGTGCCAATTCTTCCTGCAAAATGTCACAGAGACACAAATCTTCCTCAGAGCTAAAGCGCTTTCTGAAAGACTCTCACTCTTTTCTCTCCCCATTACTGCAATATTCTTTCACTCCACGTTGATGAATCCCATCAGAATACTTCAGAGAAATCATTTTTGTAACTACTGTGTTGGCTCGGTCGCATCTATCTTTGCATTTCTTGACTGATTCCCTTTTCTCTGCTGTTTCACACTTTAAAGCCCTCTGCAACCTATCTCCATCTCCTCTGTCATCTTTGCATGAACGGTCCAGATGTTGAATTGCACCTCTGATTAATCTACCGCCTATTTTTCAAGCCATAAACCAAGCAAATAGGCCCAATTAGTTTTATTCCTTTTTTTTTTAAGCTACATCAACTCTACTCCTAAATTTTCATCTCAACTGAAAAAAGAGGGTTACGGCAGTAGATCTTCTTAAGGCACGTTTAGACTCAGAAGGAAGCTCTGGCAGCAATGTGGAGTCCAGGTTTTTCCAGCTCTCCATGGCTCTTCACAGCAAAACATCCTAGTACTAAAAGGGTACAATTTTTCCTGTAGCTCAGGCTGCAAATCAAACTGGTTTTGCTGCACCAACAATTCTTAAGATTCAGGCTGATTCAACATTTAAACGAGCGCTAGTCAGAAATGAATCCTGCCCCTTAGCCTCTCATCTGTATGGGAAAACACTCTATCAGCACATTTTAAATACTGGATAAGGAATTATCTCCAAAGCTAGGTACAGAATTTGACTTGAGCCTTCTACCGTCACACGTTTTCTTGACACAGATTGGGCCTTACTCATCCTTGTACCAAAGCAGTAGCTACATGTCATTTCTGCAGAAGGTAGAAGTTGCACAGTGTTAAAACAGCTAATAAAGATCAGCTCTGTTAGTGCATTAAGAGACTTGACACGCGGAGATTTAGTGAAGTGACATATGTCACACACGTTTAACTGTTGGGTAGTACAGTGCTATTTTTACAGAGGCACTCTTTTGACTAAGGCTTCTTCTCTGCTGAAATTGAGAGTCCCAGCTGGGCCAGCTAGGGAGGTGTGCATCTGCAGAGCACCACTCTCGTTACAATTCAACCGCTCCAGGACCACCACAGTAAAAAATTCAAATCCAAAAGTGAAGTAAGGATACTTCAGAAACCAAAAGATTTTCCTGCCACTTACTCACTCACCCAAGAAGGTAAAAAGGCTGCATTTAAGACCCATTTTGAGATGAGTATTGCTGAATTCTGGGCTGGGCAATCTGTGTTTCCCTACATCCACCGTGCCAACAAAACCCAGCTCCAGGGAAGCTGCCCCGAAAGTGTCTTTTTGGAGAACAGCATCTAAATTGTGCTGTTGGGATCAGGATACCACATGAGCGTGGCAATTCAGAAGTAAAGCAATTTTCTGTGAAGTTTATGGATAAAGCATTCAGAAGAGAAAGTTTTCATCTGGCCACATGCGGTTTTTAATTGCTGAGAATGTTTGCTTGGGGTTGTTTGGTTTTTTTTTCCCCAATCAGAAGGAAAAAAAAAGGCAGGGTGTAATTAATCTTAATTAACTGTGACAGAGACACCAACCTGACCAGAGAGGAACTAAACTATAAGCACTAAAAATGAATAAAGCTGGCGATCTCCATCACTCCTTTCCCCCCTGGTTAACTATCCTCAGTCACACTTCCTACAGAGGGGAAAATAAAAGGGGGGTGGAGAAGCTTCTGTCCCCTTAGCTCTTTACTTTGCAGCTCCTGCTTTCTAATGCTCTAACAGGGCACTTTGTTTCAAAACACATTTCCTGGATTTTCAGAAGGGTACTTCCCTTCTGCAGAATTCTCCTTTTCACAACAGGAAAAATACTTCTCCTGATACTCAACTTGAGACTTCAGCAGAAAGCCAGTTTCTTCTGCAGTACTGAAAACCTCCTGCCGTAACGCACGAGCGTTTGCATGAGAGAGAACACTGGGTAGAGAAAGAGAAAAGAAGGGAGTATTTATTCCCCCTCAAATGTATTTGCCAAAACTCCAAACTATGCTCAGTTCCTGATGATTTTTTTTTCCTGCATGATCTCATCCTTATTGCATCTGGGTTTGGAAGAGGCTCATTAAAAAAAAATCAGATCTGTCAGCCAACAGACAATCTTTAGTTACTAAAGTTTTCTGTTTTGTTTTTTTTTTTTGTTAAACTACTGACCTGGGACAGTTTTTTCCTTGCCTGTATGTGCAACATAGACTGAGGGCTGGTGAGACAAGGTCCCACACCTGTAGGAAGTGGAGATTTTAAGCTAAAAATTCTGACTGACATTTAACTTAACATAGCAGTACTTCTCTGGGGGAGGGGAGTTTCCTATAGCTACATTAATTCAGGCTAAAAATACCCATGCTGACATGCTGTCACGCGAGAATCTCTTTGATTCCAAGAGTTTATTCAGAGCCTTCGTGTTACTTTGAACTTTTTTGTTGTTTAATATGATCATCGCTCCATTTGTCATCGTATGACAAGAGCAGACAATTACACAAGCTGAAGATATGTCTGCCAGTCATAGCATGCCATCTTGCTGCTGTCAAGCAAAGAGATGTGCCTCTACACACCTCTAGATTGAGTTCATTAAACCAGCCTGCAGGATATCCCTCGGTAATGACACAGATGAAAGACCAAATTAAAACTGCTTAATTCAGATACACAATCTCCAGCATTTTCCACCTTGCAGTCTAACTGGTTAAGCTGCATGTCTGAATAAGCCGTCCTAGCGCAGAAGGGGCTCTAATTCTCCACTTCCATCACTTTTAATTAAAACATCTGAAAGATTTTCGGAGTTTGTTTTGTACTTCACTCAGCCTTGAACGTCAGCTAAGCTATTCAAAACAAAAAGCAGACTGGGCAGCCCCACGTTAACGTGCCTTCTGCCAACTGAAGCACGGAAAGCCGCTGGCTCCTATGTTCAAACTGCCCCAGGAAGAGGTGAGCACACTGGCGATGGTGGCTACCAAGCCAAAAAGCTCTGTGCCACCTCAGAGAACATGCATTGGTGTTTTCCACTTTCCGGAGGCCAATTTGCTGCCTCCAAGGCCTCAGTGCTTCATTAGTGAAACCACATTATCTTCATGTTCCTCATCCAAAATCCAGCTTCCCAGCAGAGTGTTTTGAAATACTGCTCTTAACCATGCGCTTCTTGAAGATTTTTTTCATTTCCTAATATAAAGTACAAAGCTCTTCCCACACAATTGTCTTTTTCTCATACAAACAGGACAGAAGTATGCTTAAAAAGCAAATATCCAGCAATTTTGCATTACCACCGTGAGAAGTCCACAGGGAAGTAGCACCTACCTCAATTAGTAGATTGAGCCATGTTTTCAAACAAAGCCTAATTAAAATAAGCTCTTCTGAGTCTCCATCAAGAGCCAATTCACTAGCAAGGGGACAACTGCTTAACACAGCCTCCTATGATGAAATAAGTTCCCGACGCAAACATCCATGTTAACGCTAACAAGACTATTTCCAAAGCCAATGCATTTACAAGTCTAAATATAAAGCTGGAATCCCCATTTCCATTACTTCCTCATTAGCAGCTAAATGAGTGGGGGGGAGAAATCTTCATAAATAAGAATAATAAAAAAATGCTTATTACACCTAAAACATTACTACTGCATTTTTCAGGACAGCTAAATGTATCCACGGCTGGATGGAAGTACTAAAGTGTTTTCTTCACCAACATGATTTGGCACAGCACCAGCACCCAGTGACCCAAAGGGCAACAGGAAACCACAAAGTTGATTTGGCTCAATATTGGGAGTTGTTTTTTTCCTAAAGCCTGGTTATACAACAATGCAGGCTTTTAAACAAAAAAAATAATTACAAAATTCTACTGCAGATAACTCATTCTCATTCTGAAAATATTCCCAGGAAGCAGCACTAACTCTAAGCTCTAACTCCAGGGTCAGCCGGGACCTGCAGCAGAAGCAAGGATGCTGCAGTGGGAAGGATGCAGCAGCAGCCACCCCCTCGACAGGCAGCACAGGCAGCTACCCAACCTGCCCTGGGAGAAGGGAAGAAGACACTTTCCCTTTCTGCTCTTTCCACCTTTTGGATTTAATAGCTGTTTCTTTGTTTCTGCCACCCAAACTACAGAAGAGGAGAAAGACAGGAAAAATGAAGCTGAGGAAGAGCTAAGGAGGCAGCTTGCTAAAACCCCTTCCCCCCATCCCATCCCCTCACAGGGAGCACTTGTGGCATTCAGGACAGAATTGGCCTCTTTATTGGGGTTCCCTGCAGCACAGAAGCCTCGACTTTGCACCTCTCCGTGCACTGACAGGGTGCAGGAGCCACCTGCGTGCCGGCATCAGCCACTTTACAGGCACACACCTCACTTCCCTGTGCTCTGGCACCCGTTTTCTGCCCAAGAAGACTCCCCTTGTCTCACAGCCCCATGTTTCCATGGCTGAGGGATTAGTGTAGCAGCCCACGCACTACTCCGTGCACACACCACAGCCAGCAGGTTCCCACGGAGGCACCACTACGGGCTGCTCTTACCTGCACCGTGCCCCTAAAATACAAACGCCCCACGATGTGCTCGGACGCTTGACTTCCACTTTGCAAAGCCAACCTACTCCATTGCGAGGCAGGGCAGGGCCCTAGCGTTCAAAAACCAGACAGATCTTTTGCCCATCGCCAGCCCCGCAGCAAACAAATAATAAAATAGCAGCACCGAGGCCAAGGGAAATAAATGGGAGTGCTCACAGAGACTGCGAGGTGCAGGAAAGGGAGGGACCAGAGGGCACTGGATGCCAGGCGGGTGTTTCTTGAGGCTGTTGCTCCTTTTCTAGCTACAAAGCACTGGCAGAGGGAGCGTTGCAAGCAACTTGCTCTCTGGAACAGCACGAAAAGAGGAGGCTGGTTGTGCTTTGAGCCTGAGCCTGGAAAGAATAGAGGCCACAAGAGCAGCAACAAGCACAGGGTGAAGACGACTCCTCTCACATCTGCTGGGCTCATGTGCCCCGGTGAATTAGTAAATCTGGAAATGAAGCCAAACTCCTGCCTTCCCACATCACCTGAAAGTACTTGAGAGTATCCCCATAATACATCACACCTGGAGAAGTGCTGCTTTAGCCCCAGGCCAACGGTTTAGCCAACAAATATGGATGTGTCCAGTCGTGCACTGAGCTAAACATCATCTGCTCCAGCACAGGACTCTGCCTGCGTTACGGCAGGAGAGCTTAAGTGAGAACACAGCTTTGCCTGGCCATGATGACCAGCCAGACTAAATCTCCTCATCTGTGCATCACTGTGCCTAAACTATCCTCCACTCCTGTTGCTCAGCTCACCCTATACATGCCCAGCGTGCACCAGCAGCAAGCACGCTCCCAGAGAGCCTTGCCCCCAGAGAGCCTTGCCCCCTGCAAACCAAACTCAGCCCCTCCGGTGCCAATATCGCTCCCCAGCCAGGAAAGCCCGGATATTCCAGCAGCAGCCTACGCTGACACCATTTAGCTCATTTCCTTTCCAAATGCAGAAAGCCAAGTCTCCGATACACAGACAACAAATCCCACTAGCCCGTTCTGCCGTGCAATTTGCATAAGAGATCGCTCCACGGCCAAATTCCACGCTGCAAGCACGTTTAATAAAATCACAGCGACGACAGCTTAAAGAGCGCATTAGTTAAAATTCCTGCGATGCCCGTGACCGGGGGGGTTACACGATACGGGGAAGGGTGGCCTGCCCTCA
This sequence comes from Chloroceryle amazona, assembly GCA_027560015.1. Lineage (NCBI taxonomy): Eukaryota > Metazoa > Chordata > Aves > Coraciiformes > Cerylidae > Chloroceryle > Chloroceryle amazona. The sequence goes on along the minus strand of JANHFX010022078.1, from coordinate 14,847 downwards.
GGAAACCTCACGCACGCAGCCAACAGACTGCAACAAAGACTGGAAGATCACATGAACGCTCCCACAGAAGAAGAAAAAACAACCCCGCACCAATTTAAGACCTGAAACACCCCCCGTCGCTCTCCTACCCTCCCCGAAAAGCCAGCCTGGCGTCATTTAAGCCAAAGCTCTACTCCATGTTACATTCCTGGAGCCTCAAGCAAAGGAAAGGAGAATTGGTAGAGGAACTGTGGGCTCGGCCCCTCCACAGAGGCATGCTTTGCATTCTTAAGCAGCACCCTCTGAAACCAATCATCGTTACTCTCTAATTGGCTGGAAGGAACCTCGTTCAAGCCTTGACAGCCAAAAGAAGTGCTGTGACTTCTGGTGACCATAGGAGACTGTTAGTGCAACTCCTCCTCTTGACAGCGAAGGGGGGGGGATCTGCATTGAAGCTGTGCAATTATTTAATTGTGAGTGTTTACAATCATCAAAGCACCGGGAGAAAAGATGCTCAAGACAGAAGATGTGAATTCCTCCCGATCAAGGCAGGTACAGCACAGTAATTCAGACGTGCATTCACATGAGGCATGGCAATGGCTCTTAGAAGTGGGGACTAAATTGAAGAGGACCCTTAAACGATCTTACTCCTAAAATATCTTGCTCTAAGGCAAAACATGCAGCGTGTATTTTAAAGCATTAAGACACTAATTCTGTAAACAATAATGCCTCCAGCATGCACACCGCGCGCTGGAATGGATTCCTCAACTTGGCCTCATCACTTATGCATCTGATGAAACAAACACTGACAGCTTTTTTGCATTTGTAAAGGCCCCACAGCAGCTGTGGTGATCCCACCATAGAGCAATGAATTAAGCCTGAAACCCAGCTGGGTCTGCACAGAAGCCTTTTTTGCACAATACAGCAAGACTATCATTGTTAACCTAGGCATTATTGGAAAATATTCTGCATTACATTAAGAACGGAGATAGAGACACCCTGGAAAATTAGCTCTAATAGGCAATTTATATCAGTTAAAAATATGGATACCACATTGATTGCTAATTGACAACAGATTTCCTAGTTTCATCTACACACAACCACGGTGAATCAGGTAATTCCAGAATATAACTTCAGTAGGAAACAATGCAAAATGAAGAAAGAATCCACATTAAAGTTATAAAACATACGACAAACTTCTATAAAATGAATGTAGAAAGAGTTAAAATTTGAAATAACCATCAAAATTATCCATCGTGAGATCAGAAGGAATTTGTGACAGACCCTTACAGGAAAGGGATGTGTTGTGCTTCCATCAGGTACCACTGTTAGGAGTTTCTTTAGAGACTAAAGCAAGCATTAACTCATTACACGGTAATGCTTGGTCAGGTATTGACTGTATTATTTTTCCACTTTACAAGTACATAAATACATGCGGAAAAAAAGTGTCAGGAACGACTTGGGAAAGGTAATTTGAAAGTAATTAATTGAGAAAGAGTTTTCATAATGGAATACATTGGTTCAGAACTGAAACTCTATCCTTCCGTTGCATTTAACAGCATATTTAAAAGGGAGGCCAGTAAAATCAAAGTTGTCTATAGAATATTCAGCTCATCTTGCTCGGTTATTAAGAACATTTCTTTGAGACTGAACCAGAAAAACATGTGTTTTTCCAGGAATGCAGAGAGACGTGCAAATAAAGTAGCTGTGTAGAACACTTGGAAGAATTCAAGGTGCTATTTCACTGACACAAAAAAAGAAAAGAAAATAATAATTAAAAAAAAAAAGCCTGTCTTCACACCTCATCAATGTGAGGAAACAGTTTCTCTGGGTACCACAACAGAAATGTACTTTCTGATTTCAAGCAGTACACAGGCAGCTACTGGGCATGGTTTCTCTTCCCTGTTTCTCCTTCTTCTAGAGAATTACTCAGCTGAGTACGGTCGACTTCCCGATGACTACGCACAGACTTTCAAACGGTGACTTCCCAAGCAAAGGTACCTGAAGGGCAGTGGAGAGCACTGATGAAGAGGGAGGAGGAAAACAAAGTCACAAGGAGCAATTTGGAAATACAAAGCTCAGGGGTACGAGTATGGTTAGCAGAAATAGCACAATGAAAAATATCTTCCATTTACCATTTCTGAAGCCTGTGCATTTCTCCACAACGCAGAACTGATCCAGCCAGAGAAACTCCAAGTCATATTAACAGAAACCAAAATTACAGGCAGCAAGAACAACAAAAAAAGTTAATTCCTTTTATTTGTGGCATTGCCTCTGTTCCCAGGCCTTTTTTATTTTCAGCAAGAGGAACTGAGAGAAAGGGAGGGGGAAGGAAGGGAGAGATGGCAGAAGGTAAAAAAGGGGGAGGGAAGAAGGGGGAGGCTGTGCTATTAGGGAGAAAATGCACTTCAGACTCTGTGCCACATTTGGCTACAACGAGGTAAGATCCAATTGGCAGCTTTTGAATATATGACCCTCCAAATGCAAGCTGTCAGCTCGATAACAGTTGAAGGAAATAAATGGACAACTTTGTACTGGTCTGAAACTCTTGTGTAATGAAGTTACAGTTTCATCCTGGAAGATGGCCAAAAAGCATAAATCAATGAGCAACTAACCTTGTACCGTTTTTATCACAACAGGAATAGCCATCCAAAGGTAGGCTGTTTATTAAGCCTTGGCAATATTTGCGTTGGTCCTTCACACCAGAAAGTTAAACTGGCAGTAACAAGGAGACTTGCTGTGCCAAGAAAACGTGGGCAGAGGCACTTTACAGAAGTGACAATAAAGCTGCTCTTCAACCTAGTCCAGGAAGAGCCAAACACATGAATCTTCTACAGAAAGAACAGTGGGATTACCGACCTTGCCAACATAGAAGAGCTGAGAAAATTTACTTAGATAGGCATTAGGCAAGCCAGGCACTGGAAAATATCATGAAATGAGGCTAAACAGCGTTACACTTTGCCCCAGAGAACTTTCTCATGCTGTGGCATGAACCATATATGAAATATGTGAATTTAAGCAGACAACTAAAGTTTTGCTACAGGTAACCCTGCAGAAATAGTCTGGGTTTCTCTCTAGGGACTTCTTGCAAAAAAAATAAAACCTAAACAACCAAACCACGCAACAACAAAAAAACAACCAACATGCAAATAGCAGCAACCTGGGAGATGCAGATTTAAGACCCTGGTTTTGACAGTTTTATATTCGCTTATCTTTGACGGGATTAGGAGCCCTGATAACCAGTCCGCTATAACCGAGATTTCCCTTGCTAGACGTTGTCCTAGTTTCTAAACTGAGCAGTAGGTCAGTCAGCCAGTCTTAGACTCTTTCTTACAGTCTTTTGTCTCAAATAATGCCAGCTATTCAATCTTCTCTCTTACATGCTTAAAAATTTATAAGATACTACTTCTTGTTTCAAAGGGTTGCCTCAAGAGAACACCTATTATTTTGTTCTTCTTAACTAGACTAGTTTATGCACGGGCTTAACATTATTCATGTGTGTTGAAATTACACCATATATTAACTCCCTCAGATCAACAGCAGAGCCTTGCTTTTACTGCAGAAGGTGCTCTAATTGCTGAGAAAGTCAGTGGATTGGAAATTTGGAAAGCAGCTGGCACTATCTCGATGGCATTCTTCCCCCGAGGAATGAGTTCTCCAAGCTGAAGTGCTGTACACCACGCTGCTCCAGCCCCCGGTTAATCTACTGGCTCCCTTCTGGTGGGGAAAAAACCCACTTGGATATTTGGAGTGCGTGGAATAAAGGAAGGAGCGGTGCAAAAGTATGAAGCCTTTTAAGGAAAAGGGATAACCTTTCAGCCCAGACGTGATTTTCTGCTCCATGGGAACAGAAGAATGGTGATAAGTCATTTAAACAGAGGATAGCTGAGAGTAAATTTCAGAACACCTTTAAAAGCCTGCCTGACAGACATCTTCAAAGTCTTCTTCCAAAGACAACACTAAGTATGCTCATGTACATTCTCCCACTGTAAAAGATGAAGGAGCACTTCCCTCCTAAGCTCTCATACCTGTCAGCCAAGCTGTAGCTGATCTTCTGAAGGCCTGACCACCACACAATACTGAGGGAGAACACAGAAGTAAAAGGCAGCAGTAATAGTGGAGAGATGGCTAAAGACAGGGACAGCAGCAGGGCCTAACCAGGAATTCTGGGCAAGCTGCCCTTCACATGAGCAGCACGCCAACCCCAGATCGATATCCTGGCCACTTTGCTCACGCTGTACTAACCCTGCTCTCACAAACTGTGCCAGAGGGCAGGTTAGCCCTCCAGAGCTGAGCACACTCCTGCTTCCCTGACAAAGCCTCAGGTGCAGCCGCAGCGATGCTTGTAGCGTGCAGGTGATAAAATGACACAGCTTTGAATCACCTCTGAAAAGATCTCCTGTGAAGGGGATGGGTTCTGCAGAGCTGATAGCCAGGCAGTCCCTCATTTGGTACCCAGACCTCCTCATGGCTACGCAAGGTGAACAGGGACACAAAAAGGACTGAAAGAAAATAAAAAAGCAAAGACATATCCAGAAGAAGTCTTCCCAAAAGCTTCTGACTATTTGCCAGGGAAACCCTGTGGTCAACTCTAGTCTCTTCCAGAGGGGAAAGCAGGACATGGACCAAGAGGAATGCGTACAGGAACTGGGTCAGGAGGCAGAGCCTAGCAGAAATGGTCTGACCAGTCATCAGGCACAAGCAGACCAGGGCTTATAATGCATTGAGAGATGGGCTCTCTGCAAGGGGAAAAAGTAACAGACTCATCCCTGGCAAGATCTGAGAAATGTTAGCAAAAAAAAGAAAAGAAATAGTAGTTTATCCCTTCACTCTCCTCCATCCACGTTACTGAACCTGTTATTTCCAAAATGCCCACAGGGAATTAATTTCACTGCATCCTTGACTGTAGGAGTAATGGGCATAAAAGGACACCACAAAAGGAAGAGGTATCCGCAAGAATGTAAGAAAGGATGCTTGTGAGAGGAAAAAACATGATTACCTAACATCATAAACACATTTCCTTCTTCTGCATGGTACACCGCCAGCTTTCATAGGAGCCAGCTAAAGTAGTAGTATAATGAAATACTACGTACAATATAAAGAAATTATATTACCCAGAAAGCTTTAAGAGACCATAATTTTCTTAACAGATTTGCACTGAAAATTGTATTCCTGCTCTCCAAAGCAACAGGGCCCAGAAATCATTATAGCAGGTCTGCCACCCAGCCTGGAAGAAATCTGGCCACCTTTAGCTATTTCTGAAGGTCATCCTCAAATGGAGACTGCAGAGATCCTTTCAGTAATGGAAGCTATGCACTGGTTTTTACGACCGGTCAGTCATGTCACATAACGCTGCTCTTGACTGAAAGAGCATGAATATTAATGTCTTATAAATAAAAGCCTTTAATGCAGGTGAATTATGAAATTAGCTTTTCCTGAATGCTCACATCAGCAGGATTCTATTTCCCAAAAGTTCATAAAAGGACTGTAAAAAAAGGATGAGCAGAGAGCCACGTTCTACTTTTCCTCCCCAGCATTTGCACATTAACAGTTGGCTGAGCCTTGCGTAACGTAAGGACACAGAATTTTCTATAACCAGCACTCCAATTCTGCACGCAGGCTCGACAAACAAACAGCAACAGAGTGATCCCTCCCCTTCCAAAGTAATGCCTGTGGAGCTGTCCCCAGAGTGAACTGCGGGAACCTTTCCTCATCTTCCCCTGTGGCCTTCAGGAAAAATCACACTGCAATCATCACACTGTTCTCTTGGCTTTTTACTGCAAAGAGGTGGCAGCAGCTCTGCAAAGCTGATTTCCTCAGATGGGAACGAGGAGGGTAGAGAAGGCAAATGAAAGAAATACACAGAAATGAGAGCAAAAGAAGGGAAGAGCATGGCACTGGAAGACAAGAGGGCGAGGGGATGGGAAGTGAACTGTAAAAAAATGCCAGTAGTATGCACACATGCACAGCATAACGAAGAGAAGATTAAGGAAACAAAAAGAATAGCTGTTGCATTTAAATAAAATATTAACAGAAGATGCTGAGAAAGCAAAAATAAACAGTTCAGGAAAAAAAAGCAGAACAAAACAAAACAGGCAGGACTACAACCAGTAACGGCATTAAAAGCATTAAATGGCCATCACCCTCTTAGAAAACAAACATTCCTGCCTGCGAATCCTTGCACACACTCTTGCACAGGAACGGCAAAATCTTGAGCCCTGAAAAGCACTTTGGCATGGTCTTAACTCCCAGGCTCCAAGTACTTCAACTGACGTCAGTAAGAATATTCATACATTTGAGACAGGCACGTGCTACAGCACCTTGCTGGATCCAAACCCAGGGTGCAGTTCCACGTGTCCTTTTAATCCGCAGCAAAACCAAGGGGGACCTTGTGCCCCACCGCTCCCTTAAGCGTGCCACTGGAAAGTCTCTGCAGGCTTGCACTGGAACCAGACCATTTAAAGATGAGAAGGTGGGGGAAGAAAGAGGAGCAGAGCATTGGTGTAACTACTTTTCAAGCCTGGTAACTTTAGTGACCCCATTTCTATGCAGCTCTTTAGCTGTACTGATGTGGCCAAAGCACTACACCATGAAGGAAAGATCAGGAGGGTCACCACTGCTGGCTTCAGTTGTGAGAAAAAGGCATGTGATGCTACATCCTGATGTTCCTATAATTAAAGGAAACTTTGTTTTTTGCAGCTTCTCAATTTGACATGGTTTGTCCTTCTCACACTGCTTGGGAACCTTGGGCAAAAATACACCAGCACTTACTTCAGTTCTCTTGCACATTCAATAGACACGAGTGGCTTCAACAAGAGAAGCTATCTGAACTTATTCTTTGGTAGTACAAGATACAACAAATAAAGCCATGGGAAATTTCTGGAGGAACTCCCTTCTGTAAGCAAGTCTTTGTTGCAGAAAGTAGAACAGCACACTGGCTTAACTTCCAGAGTGATGGTCTTGCTTGTGTGGCTGTTCAGTTGGAGTTCTTCTTCTACCGCACTCAGCAGCGAAACTCAGCTTCCAGCAGCACAGCTATCCTCATTTGATTTTCTTCCCTTCCTTTTGATTCTTAAGTGTAGTATTGTTCAAATTCTACCTAAGCAAGCTTAACATGTAACAACACTAGTACATTTTTAATCCTCTTCTAACATATTTCAGCACTTTGGAAAGGATTATGCCACTTCCATGACCACAGGCACAAGCACCTCTAGTTTCCTTTTCACCCACGTGACCTAACTTCTTTTCCACCTTAGTTAATATTCACCAGGCTCCCAGCAGAAGGACAGTACAGCAAAATCCATGGCCAAGCAATCATTAGAATAGACAAGGACAGCTTATTTTGTTTCCCAGGAAATAAAACATATGTATCTTGACTCCTATTTAGTCATAATTTCACAGCCCATTTAAGCTCAGACTATCGCTAACAGAAGCCATCCTACCCCTCTCCTGCCACTTTCTGTCCCTGTCACACTTTCCCCAGACCAAGTATTTTTACAGCTACATCACAAACTGCAATGTTAAACATATCCACAATAAAAATCAACCATATTCTATCAGCTCCATTTTAACCTGGGAAGTCCCCAGTCTGTGGCAGGAGTTACGACCTGGTACCCACGTTGGCCTGCAGAAGAGAAGGGGGCAGTAGCCAGAGGAAGGCCAAACCACGTCTTTCAGCCCAGTGCAGGCTCAAAGTGGTCGTGAAGACACGGCATTGGGCAGCTTACTGGTCACCACATTCACCATGTTGTTACTGATGGCAAAACGCAAAAGCTACACACAGGACATTACCACCACAGATAAGAAGGGGACGGTGCATCACGACAGGACAGCTGCTCTTGACAGCTACTTCTTGGGCTTGTAGTTTTAGTGGTTCAAGGCACCACAGACTTGAAGGAAAAAAAAAAAAAGCCAGCTTCAAAATTATTTGCCATTAGGACAACCATTAGATCTTCCAAGTTATAAATTATTCACAAGGTACAGCTACTGTAACATGCTGTAACTCCAGCTTTTAAGTAACACGAAGCCTCTTGCCTTACAAAGTGGTATTACTGTGTCACCATTATATGTTGAATAACTGCAACAACTAAAAAAATACCATTGGTAAAAAAGCTTTTAAAACTTGAATGCCTCAGTAGCAGAAGGACTATCTTCTTCTTCGAATCCTCCTTGAGTGTAGATTTTAATAAATGATTAGAGGAAATCCTATTCCAACACATTTAACTTCTGCTTTATATCCAAAACTGAAAGGGACATTCCCTGGTCGCAGAAAGTCAGTCTGAAAAATGGCAACAGGCCATGAGAATTTTCATCCTTATCACTACACTTTGAGACGAGGGAGGGGGGAAAATGACCATCAATCAGCAAACTGCATCTCACGTGTCCATCAGCGTCATCCTTCCATGAAAAACACTCACATTAAGGCCAGTCGTTTGGAACATCACCCAAAAAGGAACAACACCAGCTTGGTTATCAGTCAACTTTACAAAGGGTAACAGAAACCCTTCTTTTCGCTTGGCTTTGGGTTTTATAAACTCAAAAGTCTTGGAGCAAGTTTTGTAGGGCTGAAACCAAAGCAGAAGCAGTTCTGGGTGTTTTTTTTTCAGCTCGAGTTGAGTTAAGAAGTTAATTGATCTGGCATACGTGCAGGGCTGGAAATTCGTATTACGGGGTTCTTAGCATGCACACTGCAGCTGAGAGATTTGGCTTACAACTTTGATGTACCAAAAAGAACTCTGTGGGACAAACTGGCTGAAAGTAATATCCATGAAATAGAAAAGGCGAGAAAGAAGGAACCGTAACCCTTCTCTAAATCACCCTTAGTCTGCTTAACTGGCACCTTATAAAAAAGAAAAAAACTCCAAACTATAAACATATGGTGATAGCCTGAAGCAACTTAAAAGTCTAAATGTGATTTTTAGACTATGTACTTCTTGGGCATAAAGCCTTCCAGTTTTAGAACAGCACAGAAAATTATATGCTAAATATAACGACTAATAAAAATAATGATAAGCATCTCGAAGAGTGAGACACTGGAGAGGCTCCTGTCCAAGACTCATGGTTTCTGTCCATTTTATTAGTAGCAACTTCAAAAATATTTGCACATCGAAATTTACTTGACTTGCCTGCTTTACATCAGCAAGTTCCTCTTTGTATCTCCTAAAAATGCAGGCCATTCCCAAAAGAAGACAGAAAAACTATTATTAGCTGTTTAAATGGAGTTGTCTGGGCCCGAGGGAAACTGAATTCCTTGCACTGAGAAGTCTCAAAAGCTTACCCCTCTTGGTTGGACTCCCCAAAACACGGCACGACTAGCACGAGACTGAACTTTACCCAAAGCAGTAGCAGATTTTTTTCCACCAGAAGAAAACACCACACAATCCTCAAAGAGAAGAGAAAGTCCTTCCTCTAACAAACAAATGTGGGAAAGGGCAGAGGAGATCACCCTGTTCTTGTCCACAGTGAAGGAAAACAACATCAAGGCAAAAATCTAGTCCAGAATTATTGGGGACCGTGTATCTCTCCCCACTGGCATCGACCTGCTCTAAAAACAGGCACAGAGCTCATTTCCATAGGTGTGTAGTTGAAAGAGCCCACGATTTCTCAAAATTCACTCCCATCGTTCTGAGTTTAAAGCGTGCATCGCTTCAAAACTAATCTGCAAGCAAAGCTAAAAACGAACTGCTTGCAATATATAGTTATCCTCACTTGGCTCAGACAGCACAGTATCAAAGTGCAAAACTAAGATTAGTAGATTATGTCAGAATGAGCTCCCGTGGTTTATTTTTGAACTTTATAAATATGGCTAGCCAGTCATCAAAGCGTGCGTGTGCCAAAACACGCTAATCTCCTGCAGCCATCACGTCATCCAAAAGATGTCAGACCAGCAAGGCAAGCTCAGAGAGCTGAAAGCAGAGCGCAGGGACAGGAATACCACAAGCCTTCCTAGAGCACGGCAGCGGGCCACAGTTTCTCAGCTTGATTCTTATTATTTGCATTTCTTCAACCCTTTAGGAAGCAAACACGATATAGTAACAGACACGGATCCAAAGCTTTTTGCAGAGCAAATCAAGGGAAGAACTTGACGGGAAACACCTCAAGAACTCAGGTAGGATGGATCAAGTAGATTACACATTACAGGAGAGAGGATTCAGTCGTGCCCCTCCTCGAGTGATGCACTCATAAACTCTTCTGGGGCCAGCAGCAGGGTTTTGCTAAACCAATTTTAGCAGTGTCAAAATGTCTGCCTGCAGCTGTAGCAATCCCACCCCCACTAAACCAAACCTGACCAGAAACTGCTCCTGCTCCACAGGCCCGACCTCGATGCACAGAGCGTACGGAGACCTTAGTGTAGGTTTCTCATTTAGTTTCCAATGTATTTTTTTAATTAAACAATCCCATTTTTATGCCCGATTAAAGGAGGGTTCGTTCCCCCAGATAAAAATACAGGATATTGTTTATGAGGCGCCGGTCCGGGATGAGCTGTTTGCTGCAGAAATGCTGAGGCTGTTTCAGGTGCCACTTCCCTCTGTGAACCAGTGGAACGATGATTTTCACCACCCATTTCAACAATTCATTTCACCACCGATCCTGACCACGCTTGCAGGGCGAGTGGAACAGCAGCACTTTACAGCTTCGGACCCTTCATAAGGGGCATAAGGAAGCGTCGGACAAAAAGCAAGCGCACGTTCCAGCAGGAGAAGAGAGCCAGCATCTTTTCACACAAGCCCTCGCTGCTATAATTAAAGGGTTTATTCCGTTCCCACAGCCCACCGCTGGAAACACCAGGCCTCTGCTGAATTACCGAAGGAACGACATCAGAACAGGATGTCATTACACAAGGGAAAGTGTGAAACCCGAGCAAGTGAAACGGCAAATGGTTTTAAACCTTCTACCTACTGATTCATTGAGAAAACGCTTTTGGGACTGAAATAAACCCACCCCTACAAATGAAAGCCAAGAGTTCCCAAATAAAACCTGCCCTTTAAAAACCAAAAAAAAAAGGAGCACATCCAATATTCCCAGTAGTAATGAGCCAGCAAAACAACCGACCCATCAAAGATCTAAGAGAACACCAAATACATTTTGGCAAGCACATTATTTCCTGTATCTGAATTTCAGCGCCAAGTACTCCTCACACACTAGACCTGAATTTTACAAGAGACTGCAGCTTTTAAGTTTCCTAGTGGCTTCCTACCACTTAAAAATGCTTACATAAAAACCAGCAGTAAGTATGAAAAGTATATGCGGACCATACCCCATCATTCACTCGGGACATGAAACTCCAGGTATGTTTCTCCCTTTTCTTTAAGGTCCTAACAACAGGTTAAGGGGCTTTGTATTGAAGAGCTAGAGCATAAAAACTGTCGGCTGAAGTTTTGGCCCATAACGCAGGGACATTTAGGGCCATGAGGAAACATTTAAAGGAAGCTCAGGTTTGGCAACACTGAAATTTGCATTATTAGACTTGAAAGTTAATGTGCCATTAATCTTACACAGAGGCAGGCAAATCCATCAGCACTGTTGTTTTCAGACTGTCTGCCCACTAAGGCAAACAATGCATCATTTACACTTGGTTTACATTTATAGTTGGGAAGAAAGCCATACGAAGGACTAGGAGGGGAAAAAAAAAAACAAAACAAACAAAACCCGAATGTTTTAAATGTAAATTTGAATTTTGCAGCAATGCATATATTCCTCTGCAAATTCCACATCTGCTAAATCACACAAAAGCTGGGTGCTTGTAATAAAAAATAATAAACGTGTCTCTGCTTTTCCTTTCCCTACTTTAAAATTACCTTTAAGCCTCCCTTTCACTTAAGTGCTGCAAACTGGAAACTTTAGAAATGAAAGCAGCTGGTGTTTCCCTTCCCTCCCTAAGTTCAAGTTGATTAAATTCAGTCACTGTAAAATATAAATGGCCAAAAAAAAAACCACCCCAACAACACACCCAAAAAAACAACCAAGAAATCCAACCAAATCAACCTCAAAAAACATTTCCCTCCTCCTCAAGAACTTGCAATTATGTTCAAACCAGAAAATATCAGTAATGTGTATAAACAGCGTATAAATTTTAAAGCTGGAGTCTCTTTAGCTTCAGACTATGAGATTTAAAAACTGACCTACTTTATGTAATACTCCCCCAGCTGAGTCATCACAGTATCAACTGGTCTCTATCAGCTGCAGGGTATGATCATCACTCAAAAACAAACCAAGTATCTACACTGAAATGCCTCTTTTCTTTTATGATTATGTTTAAAACATACTGTTAATCTAGCAGTCCAGACCAGAACTGGGGAGGGAGAAAATCCCGAAGTAAGTTTGAACAGCATAAAGCAGTCCCTGTATAGCAGATGCTGTGCCTCGTAGCAAGAGCCTGTGAGCTACAGGAGAGAATATTGGACGCGGCTGCAAAAATACAGATTAGTTCCATCTCTGCCACCGTTACAGTAGGTAGCTTCAGGCTAGTAATTTAGACTTCTTTCTGTTCCATCAAACAATAAAATGGAGGGAATGCTACTGCCTTACAGCCCCAGCTGATGTTTATACCACACTTTAGCATATGCATAACGTTAGCTGCTATTTTACATCAACAGAAAAGGAAAGGGTAATATATTTTTAATAGTGGCTTAGTAGGCCTCGTAAGAGAAGGTGAAAGCATTTAATGAACATTAGAAACTCTTCACAGGGGCCTTGATTCATTATAATTCACTCTGGACACATCCCATAGACTCCTGGCTCACAGTTCATCAGAGCGAGCAGAAGTCCATTAGTACCTCGGGGCAAAGCATTTGTTGGTAGTAAAAAGTAAATATTCCTTTTAAAGAAAAAGTATTTTAATTCCTAATTTCTAGTTATGCACCATCCTACAGCCACTTACAACAGAATGTTGCAGTCTTGAGAGTCCAAGAGGAGGTTAAGAGGACCCGGACTCGGATCTGAAGTGCAGCCAGCATCCTTACACCCTTAGCTGAAGTTAGACATGGAAAAAAACAAAATCCAAACCAAACCGTTGAGCGTCCTGTGCTGCTGGAATTATTACTGACAGCCTGAAAAAGGCCCAGCACCGGAAAGCTCCAGAAGGTTATTGGCAACAAGATGCAACGCGCACTGAATACCACCTCTGCTGCAACTAGGGTATTTACATTAACTCTTGGAGGAAGTGGTCAAACTTAAAGCATGCTGTCAGTTGTGGGGCTGGGAGAGGGAAATGAGGAAACTCCTGCAAGAAAAAAAGAAAGAAAGACAGAAAGAAATAATAAAAAAAGGCAGGGCAAGAGGGTCGGGCTAAAGCCCTGGGGTGCCCAGGGCCAGGCCCCTGCACACAAACGTCCCTTACTCGGGAGGAGCTGGTGCTGCGTGGTCATCGTACCCCCCAAACTCCCTGAGCCCGCTCCGAGCACAGCGAAGCGGGGAGCATTGTTCCCAGGGCTGCAGAGCTCACAGGAGCTCTCCTCAGATGTCTGCAGCACACTAATCCTGGCCAGGCCTCGCCGGCCCTGTCTGAGGGGCTTACCAGGCTGTCCGTAGGTGAAGCGTGTCACCTCATGGCAGACTACAGCACTTTTACTTCTGCAAGGACAAGGAAACAAATCACACAAGGCAACAGCAGTGACATTACTCCTTAATTATATTTTGCCATCTGCTACCATGGCAGAACTGTGCAGGTATTTTGAGACAGGAATCCAGGTCTGGTATTCCGAGACCTAAAACCAGCAAGAACAGAAGATTTGCTATTCAGCATCAGAAAAAGGGGCAGAAAAACGCACCTGTGAAATTACGCTTAAGACTTCAAAGCTTTTCATTTAAGAACTATTAATTCCAAGCGCATACTGAATGCAGTCTGGTTTCTCGGCTGATGCTTTACAAAGCTGTCAGTTTTCTGAGGCTTGAGCCAAAAGGCAATATTTGATATGTAAAGATGTTTGAGAAGGAGGAGGGTAGAGTGAGAAGAAAGATTTGTATGAGTCAGCCATAGTTCTTTTGAAAATTAAGCGATAGCGTTTTTAAAGCCCAGGAAAAAAAAAAGATGCACACATGGATTTCCTCGTTCCTGGGTTACCAGTCACAAAAGAAAACACTCTCAAAAGTTTAAGAGAACTTTTAATGATGACCACTTACAGAGTTGGGGAGCCAAGCCCCGCAAGACCAGCCCGCAAGGCGCAGGCTTTACTCCATTGTTCTCACCACCTTTCTGTTTTCACAATTCATTTCACAAACGCCGAAAAGCAGCAGCCTAAACAAGGCTCTGCTCCCAACACAACAACACGCAGCGCTACGAGGAGCGGGGCCACCAAAGCAGCACTCGGTGCCCGTGCAGCAGGGGACACTCAACCGGACCCTTCGCTCCCCACGGTGGGACAACAGCCCCGGCACAGCCCTCACCTCAGGGCTGGGAGCCCCAGGAGCCCCACAGCCGGGCAGCAGGGCCCGACACTCGGCGGACCGCGGTTCCTCTCGGGCTCAGCAGCGGGACAGGGAGGCCGGCGACCGGCCCAGCTACGCCACGGGGCCGGTGAGGCGAGGCCTGCCTCAGCCACCGCCACCTTCTGGCACCGCCTCTCCCGGGTCACCTGCGGCGATGCCCGGGCCGAAGGCCGGCCCTAGGGACGCGGGGTGTCACGGTGAGGCCGGGCCTAAGAGGACGGCTTGGATGGGTGGGTGGGTACTTAAATGGCCCCCAACCCAGGACGAGCGTCCCCCACGGAGGCCGAGACGCGGCTGTAGCCCCGAGCCGGGGGCGGGCGATCACACCTGCAGCCGCGCAGGCGGACAACAAAAGCCCCGCCTGCCACCGGCGGGGGGGCGGCGGCGGCACGAACCCGGAGGGGCGGGCCCCGGGGGCCGCCCCCCCCCCCTTTCCTGCCC
>JANHFX010022077.1:0-65888 GCA_027560015.1 Chloroceryle amazona | reverse complement strand
GAGCAACCTGCTCTAGTGGGAGGTGTCCCTGCCATGGCAGGGGGGTTGGAACCAGATGATCTTTAAGGTCCCTGCCAACCCTGACAGTTCTATGATTCTGTAATAGATCTGTAGTGATAACATTGACCTGTGCTGTACTGTTCAGAGAAATCTGGTATGAACAGTTCCTCTTGCACTTCTGAATTTCCTCCCAGTTGGAATTTTGCTTTTGTGCTGGCTACAGAAATGGAGTACTCGTACTGGTTTGCTTAGTATAAAGAGATTTTGGGGTGGAGTATATTTGTTTTGAGGCCAAACTGGGACAGAGGCTGTAATTTTGTTCAGTAGAAGATCTGGAAAACCTCCGTAACTTGGCTGGCCTGCATTCCCAGTTGTGCATGATGTAAGCAGACAGCTGTGCTTTGACCACTGCCTTTTTTTTTTTTTTTATTTTTTTGGGTCACTTTCCTTATTTTTTGCCTTACCACCTTAGTTGCTTCTCCAACCTGCTATTTCCTTGTCCAAACAACTTGGTTTATCACTCCAGGTGGTCTATAAAATCCAGGTATCTGCTTGGAACTAGACATTGCATCACTCTCTATGTCACTTTCATCCAATTCTGTCATCACTTCAACGTTTTTCCAGACAAGCTGCTTTGGAGGGCTTCCTCTGCTGAGATGTCAATGGTATGGGAGTAAGTTGGAACACAAGAGGTTTAGGGTAAACATAAGGAAAAACTTTTTCATGATGAAGGTGACAGAGCCTGGAACAGGCTGCCCAGATTATTTGTGGAGTCTCCTGCTCTGGAGACATTTAAAACCCATCTGGACACATTCCTGTGTGACCTGAACTAGGGGATCCTGCTCTGGCAGGGGGGTTGGACTCGATGATCTCCAGGGGTCCCTTCCAACCCCTACCATTCTATGACTGTTACTGAGAAGGGAGAGGATGCAATGCAATAATGAAGTTGCCTTAAAAGCCTCAAGGGTGGAATCCATGGGAGAGAGGCTGCTGCTCTGTGCTTCTCGCCCCCTGCACCATCCCCATAGTTGAGCAGTTGGTGCATGGGCTGGTAAGGAAAGCACAAGCTTGTAAATGAAGCCCTAGACTGTTTATTGGCTTCTGCACTTTATCTAAGACCTTGGTATGCTTCAGTGGTCGGGATAAAGAGCCCTTTTCCCTGCCAGTTGGTGAGATCAGTGATTGCTGTGTCAGTGCTGCTGTGCACTCTCTTGCTTTGCAAGCGCCTGGTACTGACATTCAGGCAAGTTCCTTGGTCTCCTGTATGTGTGTCCTGAGCTGCTGTGGATCTGCTACCTCAGTTTATGGAAGGGACATGAGTGAGTAATACTGGGCTCCAAAATTGTGAGAAACACACTCGGAAGGGTATCTGTCAGAGATGGATTTACAAGTGCTCCATGTTTTTCTTCAGCTTCTTCATTTAAAAATTCTTTATATTTTGTGACAGCGCTTCTGAAGATTGCTAATGAAGGAAAAGATCTTCCATCTAGTTCTACTCATCTTTTCCTTCCTAGTGAGTGCATACAGCAGCCATCAGAGCTCTCTGTAGCATCACTTGCTTCCCTACAGCCCTTGAGGTCCAGGATGAAGAGGTACAGAAGAATACAGTGATGAGCTTCCAAGAGAGAAGAATGGGATGTTGCTTTCTAGTATTGCTGATACCCATCCATGTTCAGCTGCTTTGTGGTAACAGTGCTTGTCTCTGTAAGCATACGAAACAGGAGGAAGCAGAGAACAAAGGGGCAGAATCCCTTCTAGCTGTCAGAGGTCACTGAGGGACCTGAATGGTGGGGGAGAGCTTGGGGCTTTTGGAGAAATAAAGGACCAGCCTTGACAGTTTTCTGGTCCCTTATTTCCAGTCCCGTGGCCAGTGCTGTGTTACAGAAAAGAAGATCCCTTTAGTCTTCTCACTAACATCCCACTGCACAGCTTTCTGGAGTCCTCTGTAAAAGGTAAGACTCGGGAGGGAAATCCACAAAATCATTCTCTGCAGCCTGAATCCTTTCCTGCCTTGGATTGAGGACTTTTTTTTTGCCTTAGCCTAATCTTGGTAATAGCTCATGTATTTTGGAAACAGCTGAATCTGTGAGCATGGAATGGAAATGAAAAATTGCATCCCAGTTATGAGACTCGGTTAGATGCAGCTGACTCTGTTTGGTGTAGTGATGACAGTAGCAGAAGGATGTGAGGGCTTTCTAAAGATGCTTCTCTAAACCCTATTCCTCCCATTGCTCTACTGAGACCCCATTTTGCAGAGTGATGTGGTGGGTGGCTTCTTTGCTTTAATTGCAAAGGTCAACAGCAGTTCTTAACTGTTGCAGGTTCCTTATTTGCAACTGAGCTAAGGTCTTGGGGTGTTTCCTACAAGATTGGCCATTAATTTCCAAAATCTGTCTGTGATCTTGACTAAAAGGTTGTGGGGGAAGCACCAAATGAAACCTTTCTCCTCAGTTTTAATGAGGTGTGGTTGCAACCCCTTTGTGTAAGACTTTTGTATCATCACTGGTATGGAGCTCCTGCTGGTTTTTACCTCAGCTGAGTTAACTGTATGGAGATGAAAGTGATACCGAGCACGTGGTGTTCTAGACTGTAGAGAAAGATGAGCCTACTCTGGAAGGCATACACAGTCAAAGCAGATGATGAGGTAGGAGGATGCAGGGGAACAGCATGTCAAAAATTATTAGTCGTGACACAACTGTGATGCAGTGACAGCTGCCCATGCTGCTCTAGGGTCCGTTGGATGGAAAGAGATTAAAAGCTACCAAGATTCTGTATGTTGGCTGACTGTTGGTTGACTTCACATGTATCCTGGTTTTCACCCTGAATGTGTGGAATTACTGTCAGAGGTTGTGGACACAAGAATTTAACATTAAGGACACTGTGCAGACCTACTTTTGATGGGTCCAAAACTCACAAAATTCACATCAAGTCGCTGTGTGTGGTGGCACCAAGCTCTTCTGCGTGGAGGGGGCAGGAATACGGTAAGAGCTGGGGGAATGCACTTATGATGGTCTATGGCAAATGATTTGAAGTGTTTAATTTCATCAGTGCCTCCTGACTTCAGAGCAAAAAGAAAGTCCTCAACACTTCTGGGATGAGGCTATAGCTGACCTTGAATGTGAGGGAGGGAAAGAAAAGAATGTATTCTTAAGGCAGCCAAATCTTGCAAAATGACTTGTCATGGCCATAAAAGTTTAATTAAATTTCCATCTCTTTCCCTTAGCCAAAATGACTAGTGTTTAATATCACCAGTATCACTTCATTCAGCATCCCTCGGAGCAAAGCACACCATGGTGCATTGTTCTGTTTGTATAGAGTTGGCAAGCAGGTCCTAGCATGTGTGTTTGCTGTGGTTGCCTGGAGGAGTTCAGCATCTTTTAATTACGTGTTTTCAGAAGTGTCCTTTTAACAGATCTAACCCTTAAGAGCTCAAACAGCAACTATGAGAGGCAGACTGGTTTGGAAGCAGATGTTGTGAGGCCAGAGTGGTGCAGGGCTTTCAGAGAGGTGAAATTCATGCTCGGACATAGCCTGGCTCTTGAAAGCTTTTGCTGCAATTCCTACCTTCCTCACTTGCTTTAGAAGCCTTCCCAGTGTCTTGGCTACATGCTGTCTGAACACACCTCCCTGAGGCAGCAATGCTTTCCTGACATTGAGCTGCTGATAAAATCTGACCTAATACTGCACTTCTCTTTTATGTGGAAATGTTGGGGGTCAGCAGTGTTTGGAACAGAAAAAGCATTGAATGGGTGAATGTGAGGTGCTCTTAGAGCTTGCCAATGATGCCTCTTCATTCTCTTTCTTTGGTCCAGAATTGGTTTTGTCACAAGCACCTAGTGCCACAATGACTGGGGTTTAAATCATCTTCCAAGGTGAAGGGTGTAAATTCCAGAATCCAGAAGTCACTTTCTAACTGCTGGATTTGGATTATAATTTTGCCAAGTGCACTTTGGACCCATTAACTTCATGGAGAGTAGGAAACCATTTATAACCTTGAAAACAAAATCAAGATGTCTGAGATATATTAACAGATACAACTCAGATCACTATTTCTGTCAGCATACGTTGTAAATACAAGACACAAACCAACACATCCCACCACATCTCAATGGGACTAATTTATCCATGGGTAAATCAGTCAGCATCAGTGGGTCTGATGGGTAAAAAAGGTCTTCCAAAGGGTGAGTTAAGTTTTCTTGAGGCTGTGTTTCCCTCTGCTGGCATGTGGTTAACACTGTCTCCTTCACTGACAAATACAGCTTGTTAATAAAGACAAGAAGAAAACAGCAACAGTGCTATGAGTGACCCAGTCTAGATGTAAAGTTGGCTCTGCTATGAGCAGAATATTGGGCTAGAAGGACTTGCTAGTTTTTCTGATACGCATGCTGCAATTTTTGCAGGGGTCAGGTCAGACTGAAAAGGCAAAATGATGATTTTCAGAGGACTATTTTTCTTCACCTAATGAGTTATACTTTGGTAACCCTCAAACTTATCTTATTTTTGAAAACTCATGCTGCTGTCTGGCATAATTAGCTAAAGTTATATGGAAATTTATAAAATTCATCTGAACATTTGTTGCACTGCATGTTAAAATTTAGGAAAAAAAATAAATTACAAGTAGCACTGCTTTTTAGGTCCATTCTACCAGTTTCCATTTGTAAAACTGCTATAGATTTGGGGAAAAAAAAAAAGGCAGATTGAAACTAAGGCTTTGGGGCATTTAGAAACTGAGGTGTTTAGATTTGCAAGTGAGTAATAGCACTGATTCCCTGAAATTCCTGTGTAGTTTATACACACATAGTTATGTTTCCATGAGTAGAAGCTAAAACCATACTTAAGACCTTCCTTACAACAGCACTAGTTAATAACCAGGCTGCCCCATGTAAAATTGTCTGAGCTCACATAAAATCTTTTTCTCAAGTTGCTCATTAGGAATTGAAAAATGTATTTTTTCCCTACCTTGTTTTTATTACTTAGGTTTTCATGCCTGTAGTAGTGCTATTTCTTGGGGCTGTATTATTGCATGTGTAAATTTAAAAGCTGTTGCTTTTCTTCATAGGTTTGCACTGTACACAGAAAAGGAAATTTGTAGCTGCAAAAAAAAAAATCAGTAGAAATCTATTTCAAAGATTTTGGGAATACCAGAGCAGTTTCAAGTACAGTCCAGATGTAAGCTCTTAGAGCTTCCATGCTAGAAGATGTATTCAGTGCTTGTGTGTGTCTTAGGTGAAATTGTAGAGTCTAGATCTAGCAGAGGCTCTGCAAGAGTCATGCCTAATGTCTGAGATGCTCAAAGGAGTGAGGTTAAGGTGATGAAAGCTGGTGCTTGTCATCTAAGGTTCTGTTACAACCAGAACATGCTGGGTTGGTATCTGTTTTACCAGGACTAGGGTATAAGATTTGCAGACAGTCCCTTGTGTGGCTCAGCAACCCTGAGCTCGAGCCCAAGTGTGGTAGTCACGGCTTCTCATTCCAAAACTGCCTGATGGTGGAGCAAGAAGAAATGGTGTCACTCCCTTCCTTTCAAGGTGCTGAGGACCTTCACCTGTATTTCTTACTCCTGCAGTGCCTGTCCTATCAAGATATAGGCAAGTGGAATGGGGAAGGCTTGCAGAAGTCTTTCTGTTGAATCTGCAGCTGCATAGAGAGAGGAAATGTGAGGCTTTGAGCCAAAGAAGGAGGGTTCATAATTTTGCCATTAATGGAAACATCTGGGGACTGGGAGTTCTTTCCTCCTTCCAACCAGAAAATGATCAGATCCACTTGCTTCTGAGTGCTCTGACTTGCCAAAGTCCAAACTGGGCTTCTCATTTTACTACTAAATATTCAACCCATTCCAACATGAGCTCTACGGGTGACTGATTCTTAATGCTTCCCGTGTCCTTGTACTATGGGTACCAGTATAAATTTGCATGCATACTGTAAGTATCCCATGCAGTTGTGCAAATGCCATTCCAGGACAACTGTGGAGCAACTTCTTTAGCAGTAAGTAGAGCAGTAAGCCTCTTCTTTCCTTTGTAAACAAGCCACTAGTCTGATTACATGTGTGCTATGCCCATTGTCCTGCAAGAATTTCTTAGGAAATACCCTGGGGTATTTTTGTGTACTCTCCAAGTCCCTCCACCTGCAAAAGGAAGTTGTGACCATCTGCCTCTCTGTGGGCAGGGATGCAGCAACTGAGGTCTTCATCCAGAACACTGTGAGCAGTTCTTTTGTGCTGACAAGCCAATTAACACGTCAGGACGAGGTAAGCCTGAGGGTTGGGTACAGGTAAACTGCAGAGAAGGTTGAGGGGATGCTCCTTGCAGTGTGCAGATCAGTGCATGTCCTCACTAGAACAACAGGGTCTCTGATGTGGGTTTCCCAACAGATATCATAATGAACATGGCCTGGATTTTAGGAAAGAAATCATACTTGATTTATGGTTTCCAGTTCTACTGTTACTTCAGGCTTGTCTCTAAAACAGCCGTTATCAACCTGGTATCAAGAGTTACTCTGATGCAGACTTGTTGGGTCTTAAATGGCCTCCAGAAAGCATCATTCTGGGTATCTCCACATGAAGTCCAGCAAAGACTGGTCAAGAACATTTGGGTGAACTCACTACCTTTATTGCCCTGGATTCCAAATGCTGTGGTGGACTCTTGTCTGTTTCAGAAAGAGTGGAAACTCATCTGGCACCTCTCTCATGTATCAGAGACCATCATCTTACACTTGTTGGTTGTACCCAAGCTGTGCAGATACTCTTTCCCTGAAAGACACCTTCCTTGCTTCATCAAATCCAGAAAATGATGCTTTTCTATTTGTAGCAGGTTTTTTTTATCACCAGTTATGGGGGGGATTTTTTATTTTTCTTGTTTATTTGTATGTTGGTTTGGTTTTTTTTTTCTGCTTACACTGAGGGTGCTTCAGTAATGCCTCACCTATTCAGAACAGCTTCTCCAGTAACAAACACACCAGCTACACTGGCTTAACTTTAATTACTGTAAAATCACACACACATTCTTTCCCATGAAGGTGGACAAAAAAATATAAATATCGAAATAAATTTTTGATTAACATCTTCTCATGACTATGAAGTTTGCTTGCTACAGTAACCAATCCTGAGCCCTTATTCCATCACTGTATTAGAAAAAAACATGGTTTCAAGGAGCTAATGAGAAATCTGGTTTGCTTTTTCTTCTAGTACTCACTGGTGGAGCTGAAGATGAGTAAATGAAATGCCTTTTTTTTCCATTTTTCCTGCTCCAGACCAGGGGATGAAGTGGAGCTTTTCTGTATGTCTGCAGTGGACAGTGGCTGACCTATCCAGGCTGATGGAAAGTAGGGGCTTTTTTGGATCATGAAGTAACAGTCTACTAGAGGTTCTCTCCTGTCCTCTGAGGGACAAGGCTGTGAGAGAACACACTAGGTGTGAAGTCTCCTTAATCTCACTGGAGATGCTTTCTGACTTTTTGGAGCTTTGTCCCTGTTTCTAGGTGAGCAAGAAGGACAAATTGCTTGGCTCTGAGGGTAGTGTTGTAGGAATGTTCTATGAGTGTCTCTCCCTACTAATTGTAAGGGGAGCCTGAAGAATTAGCTCAAGTGAACATACTTAAAGATGGCCAAGATGAATCTTATTCTTCAGGTCAGATTGTTATAGTGAGTCGTGTGACCCAGCTGAGAGCTGAGCACTATGTGGCCACTCACTCATACCTTGCCCCAGTGGGATGGGAAGGAGAATGAGAAAAAAAAAGGCAAAACCCTGTGGGTTGAGATAAGGAGAATTTAATGGAACAGCAGAAGAGAAGAAAGAACAGTAATAACAATAATACTAAATGTTACTCACTAAAGTGAGTGCCATAAAATGCCCTGAATGGCCTAGACCTGAATGGAGCAGGTCCAGAGAAGGGCAATGAAGCTGATGAAGGGTCTTGAGAATAAGTCTTATGAGGAGCAGCTGAGGGAACTGGGGTTGTTTAGTCTGAAGGAAAGGAGCCTGAGGGGAGACCTTATTTCTATGTCCAACTACCTGACAGGAGGTTGTAGAGAGGTGGATGTTGGTCTCTTCTCACTGGTCACAACTGACAGGACAAGAGGAAGTGGCACCAGGTTGCACCAGGGAGGTTTAGGTTGGACATTGGGAAAAAAAACTCTCCTGAAAGGGTTCTCAGAGACAGGACCAGGCTGCCCAGGGGAGTGGTTGAATCCCCATCCCTGGATGTATTTAAAAGCTGCCAAGAAACTGTGCTTAAGGATATGATGTAGTAGTGGTCCTGGTAGAGTTAGTTAAGTTTGGACTTGATCATCTTAAAGGTCTTTTCCAACCATAGCAACTCTGTCTGGTTCTGTGGCAGAACTACAGCCAAGCCACCAGCTATTGCTGCCTGGTTCCTCTTTCCAGCTCTGCCTTTTTGTGTCTCTGTTCTCTCCCAGACCACTCTCTCCTTGTTGGAGCCTTCTGTAGACCACACTGGGCACTCACAACAGCACGATCTCCCAGCTGGCTGCGTGTGCTGAGCTTGGTGCTGCTCCTGAGGCCAGAGGCTGAGCTCTGCAGCAGCAGCCTGACTGTCTTGCTGCGATGGGCAGCGAGGCAGCAGGATAGAGAGGAAAGTCAGAACTGTGTTGAGTTCTAGAAGGAGCTGAGCTGATGAACCAATAGCAGGTCCTGCTGGTGGGAAATGAGCTGAGGTCAGAGTTGCGACGTTGCTGAGATCAACTGATGCAAATAGAACTGTTATAAATTATTTACTTAAATGCATTTAAATTACTAAATAAGCCTTTATTTCAACTATTTAATTTTCTTTTGGCCTGGTAACCATTATGCACTAAGCTAACGTTGTCCTCATTCCCTTTTAAACCTGTCTTTGCCATCCAGAAATGTGTGCTATGGCTTTGCATAGTTAATCAGTCCTGTCAGGTTAATGTTTTAGAGTCTCTGCTGTTATTGGTTTTTCATGATGAGAATATTTCAAGGGAAGTATCAGGGTTTGTTTCTCAGTCAATTCCAGTATACCCTTCATGGAAGCTGGATTCAATTAATGCACAAATCCTTCGGCACTTAGTATTTGTCATTAAATAAAGCTACCTTAGATGTTTGGAATTCATGGGAAGTAAGCTTGTCTAAACATATTTGACATTCTCATGGATTCAATTTAAACAAAGCAAGATTTATCTCTCCAAAAATAATTAACTGATTGATTTTTTTTTTTTTCCTTTTCCTTCTGGTCACTGTGTTCCTCAGTGTTTCAGGAATTACAGAGCTTAGCTCCTCAGAACTAGTTCCTATTTGCAGATATGGAGAGCAAAAAGCAATTTCCATGTTTTTACAGTCCCCAAAGTCTCTTTCAGTTTGAATAAGCTACTCATTACTTTGAACCAGGTGAATAAACAGAAAAAAAAAAAAAAAAGAAAGGAAATATTCTGCAGAGTCATGAACAGGCTGCTCTTGTCCAAAATTGGCTGAACACCTTTGTAAACTGTGTTCTGGACGTTCACTAGTGACTTATACTTGCTCAGTAGTCTACCTTTAAAGCATTGTAGGAAACACAGAGGGCTTTATTCTTTTCTTTACTTGACTGTGTTCTAAAAGGATATTCAGAACTCAGCATATGTCTGTTGAGACTTTAAAGTGACTTTTGAAAGGGCTTGTTTTAAAGCCAATCTGTTAAATAAACAGGAAAATTTAAGAAAGCTTAACTTGGGGATTTGTATCCTATTTGTCTACACCCTTCTTCTCCATTGGAACCTTCCCTGTTTGTGTATTCCCAGCTTCCTGACCCTTATAACCCCATGTTTCTGTGTTTCTGCACTTCTGCCTAGGGCAGAGGCAATATGTGTTCTGGCTGGTTGGGAACTGCTTGTTGGCTCTCTGATGACCGGGTACCCATCTACTGACTGGTCATGGAGCTATTGCTAAAGGGTGTGCTCCTCATCTTCAGTGGGAGATATGAAATCTGGTCTTTCTTTGCTTTAAATAATCCTTAAGAATTGAAAATTCTTTTCAGGGAAAATATGCACTCTAGGTTGCCACATACTTTGAAACCTTTGACAAGTCTGCTGAGCCACGATTAGATGACACTAAAATTCCACCCTTTAAAAATGGGCAATCTTGATTAAAAGATGACTGATTTGGATTTTGGAGGACTGTAGTACAATGGTGTGTTGGTGGTATCTAAAAAGGTTAAAAATGGAGAAGGAAATCTGTGGGATAGTTATTGGGTAGCAATCTATCATGTTTTCCCTGCAGTGTGAGCCTTTTATTCAATTGCTCACCATGAGCCATCAGTGTGCTCTTGCAGCCCAAAAAAACAGTCGTATCCTGGGCTGCATCAAGAGAAGTGTGGCCAGCAGGTGGAGGGAGGGGATTCTCCCCCTCTACTCCACTGTCGTGAGACCTCACCTGGACTCCTGTGTCCAGTTCTGGAGCTGCTGTTAAAAGATGGATATGGATGTGCTGGAGCATGTCCAGAGGAGGCCACGAGGATGATCAGAGGGCTGGAGCACCTCTCCTATGAGGACAGACTGAGAGAGCTGGGGTTGTTCAGTCTGGGGAAGAGAAGGCACCGGGGAGACCTTATTGTGGCCTCCCAGTATCTTCAGGGGGCTACAGGAAAGCTGGGGAGGGAATTTTTAGGCTGTGGGGCAGTGCTAGGACTGGAGGGAATGGATTCAAACTAGAGAGAGGTCGATTCAGGGCAGACATTGGGAAGAATTTCTTCCTCATGAGGGTGGTGAGACCCTGGAACAGGTTGCCCAGAGAGGTGGGGGAAGCCCCATCCTTGGAGGTTTTTAATCCCAGGCTGGATGGGGCTCTGAGCAACCTGCTCTAGTGGGAGGTGTCCCTGCCATTGGCAGAAGGGGTGGAACGAGATGATCTTTAAGGTCCCTGCTAACCCTGACAATTCGATGTTTCTATGATTTTTTGGTTTTGTTTTGTTTTTGTGTTTGTTTGTTTTTGTTTTTGTTTGTTTGTTTGTTTTTGTGGGGTTTTATTTTTGTGGGTTTTTTTTATTATTTTATTTTGTTCTGGTTAGTTTCATTTTTTCCTTTTTGTGTGATAATGCAGGTGAAGTCTATATTTTCCTCTCCAGATGGATAAGTTATTGAGGACATTGACTGCACTGTATCAGGCCTGGCCCAGGCTGCCCAGAGAGGTTGTGGAGTCTCCTCCCCTGGAGACTTTCCACCCCCACCTTGGTCTGTTCCTGTGTAGCCTGCCCTGGGTGACCCTGCTCTGGCAGGGGGGTTGGACTCACTGGTCTCCAGGGGTCCCTCCGTCCCCTGCCATTCCATGATTCTATGTAAAGATTCAGGAAAGATTGCAGAAGGTGGAGAATGGGGTTGTTTTTTTGGTTACTAGAGGAAAGGAAGCAGAGATATTGGGGAAGTGGTGACATTAAGGAAGCAAACCCCATTTGCCTGAATATCAGAGCTTTGCCCTTTATCTCTGATGCCCAGGTGATATCACTGGAGAACCTGAACTGCCTGGTTTTGCATCCCAGACAGATGCCTGGCAGCTGTGGGATGCAGACCATGGTGTTATTTGCCCCCATCATCTGTGTGCTGCGGTCCCTGGAGATGACAGGCCAGCTGACAGAAGAGATAATGGTTAACACTGTGGGATGCTTGCAGACATGTTCCTCAGATCTGTTACATCATTTCTTTACCCCCAGTACTGTATGACCTTGTTCCATTGACAGGTGGTTCCTTCTTCAGGAGTACAATATGATTATGGCACAGGGGAAGCAGTTATTGCTTCTGGAAAAATTTTCATACTCATTTCTCTTCCAACCAGGCTACCAGAGGGAGCTTCTGTTCAAGCACAGCAATGGATCCTCCACTGGATTTCGAGGGTGTTGTGTGAAAGGCAGCTTCTGGTAAACAAATGCACTTCTTTTCTCAGTACAGTAAAGAACAAGTCTTCCTAAACTCTCTGTCACTACTTACGTAGACCTGACTGTTGGTCAGGTTGTTCTTCTGTCTCAGACTCTCTCTCCTAGGCCAACAGCCTCCATGACACAGCTTTCTCAGACCTAGGCAATACATCTTTATAGGTTCATCTTTGTGGTAAGGCATTGGAACTGACTGCCCAGGGAGGTGGTGGAATCACCATCCTTAGAGGTGTTCTAAAAGCCTGTAAGCATGGCACTGCAGGACATGGATTAGTGGTCATGATAGTGTCGGGTGGATGGTTGGATTTGATGGTCCTGGAGGTCTTGTCCAACCTTGATGATTCTATGATTCCTTGATTCTGTAACAAGATCATCCAGATGATGAAGTGGGTGGCTGTAAAGCCACAGGAGACCAACTGCTGTGCAGATGTGGGGTGGCTCTTCACCACGGCCACAGATGTGCAGCCAGGAGGCCTGAGCTTGCTCAATAGTCTCTCTCCATGGCAAGTGTAAGTTTTGGCAAGGGTCTGCGTTGGGTTACATTTACATATTAAGAGAGGGAATAATAAATGCAGACATGGAGTTCCAATATCTTTTTGAACACCCTAAACCTGCAGTTTGATGTGATAAGCAGGCTATGAGAAGTGATGGTATTAACTTCTCAGAAGCAAGTTCAGGAACCCTTTAGAAGAAAAAAATATAGAATCACAGAGTCATTTAGATTGGAAAAGATCCTTAGACCCTAAGGTCATCAAGTCCAACCATATACCTAGCAATGCCAAGTCCACCACTAACCATGTCCCAAAGTGCTATGTCTACACATCTTTTAAAACACCTCCAGGGATGGTGACTCAAACACTTCCCTGGGCAGCCTGTTCTAATGCTTTACAACCCTTAGGAGAAGAAATGTTTCCTAATATCCAACCTAAACCTCCCCTGGTGCAGTGATGCTATGGATGGGAACTCTGGCCATGGCTTCACAGCAAGGGGAAGCTTAGCATGAGGCTGATAATGAAGTCTGTAGGGCTTTTCTTCTCCCAGAGAGTCAGGAGGAGGAAGAGGTGGGAGAGATAAAGTGGTCTGGAACCCATAGGATCCAACCTGTGTTCAGTAATTGTGGGCACGTCTCTTACTTGGAGCGTGGTTCTTCTCCACTTATCTGCTCAGTCCAACGTTAAATGGAAAAGGCAGGCATGAGATTGTTAGGAAAATATGCTGACTTTTAAGGTAGCCTCCTGCCCGTATCTGGCAGTTTTCAAGGTATTCCACAAAGATCAGTTCTCCCAAGCTACTGCAATGTCTCAGGTCAGTTTACTAGAACTATTTCCATACAGAATGAGTTGTTTGGTCCCTCCATCGAGAAGGAGCTCCTTGGGTGTAATCAAAAATGTCCACTTAATTTTGGCAAAGCCACTTACTTTCTCAGTTAAGAATCTCACATAACACCTGACAAATGGGTTCACAAATACCTTGCATGTAGTTGAAGCTTCACCACAATTATTCTGTTGGAACTTGCTTTATCTAGGCCCCCAAACTTTACCTCTGGGTTCTGGTTTGTGTTTTGATTCTTTGTTAACACTAGAGATGATTCCTAGGCCACAGCATTCAAATCTGGAATTCTTGGTGGTTTTGACTGAGCCAGTTTACCAACTTGGAAACGATTTCCAACTTTTGTGAGTGCTTATCTGCTTGATGGGTAGAGTTGAATTTGCAAGTCAGGCTGCTGTGATTCAGAGAAGTCACTATGCCTGGAGTGCTGTGAGATTTTCTCAGTTTGGTGGGGTGAGTAGGAGAGATGAAGAAAGAACCAGAATTTTGTATTGGGACAAGAAGGTTCAGAAGAAAAGAAGCTCTTTCAATGGGTTATGTGGATTTTTGGAGCGTTAGCTAGAATTAAGCTGTACTAGTTATTTGTGCCCTGTTGTGGAAAATAAGCAAAGCTGCCTGCTTCAGGGTTCACACCTCTTCTTTGGAGAGAGACCCATGGCTCTCCCATGGTTTGAGAGCCTTCTTGTGAAGGCTTCCAAATTCCTTTGGGCATAGGCTTATAACTCTCTAAAGCTCGCTTCCAATTAACAAATTGAAAACCTACAATCTAAAGGCTTGCACTAGATTTCTGGGCAAAAACTTCAGAAGATTTGCAGTTCTTTGAATGATCTTGGTGTGGGAGCCAAGCATTGAGAAGCATAGAACACTTTACACTATGTTGCCTTCAAACTTTCTGACCCAGTCAGTTCCTGCTTCTTAATACCGTGTTTGTCCAGGTGTGTTCTCAAATCCTTTTTTGGCTTTTGTGCAGTGGACAAATCCTGCTGTGAAGGCAGCAGAAAGTGGGTGCAGCAGGCTACCTTGGCATTATGGAGAGATTCTTTCCAGGTATTCCATTATTTTATGGATACTTGCCAGGTTGCAGAAACATTATGGCCTCACGGACTTTGATGAAGCCTGTGAAATATTCTTAATGCAAAAGTATCCTTCACTATTAGCACGCAAGGATATCAAATCTCATTGTCTTTGAAGATGCTACGCGGTAGTTATCAAATGCCTGTATCTGGGTGTAAGAGGCGAGCTGAAAATATCAGTGATCAGGAGCATGAAGTCTGTGATTGGAAAGAAGGCAACAGTGGAGGAGGCCCTGGACCTGTATGAAAATGGTAATGAGTGTCTAGAGGAGAATGAAGACTGATTCAGTTGCTTTGATGAATCATTCTGCACCACAAGCTCTCTAGCAGATGTGTTTCTTTAAAGCAACCAGTGGCTTCCTCCTTTCTGAGGTGCCTCCTGTCAGTGTTCTGCAGACACCAGTGCTTCCCCACTACTCTTCTCATACAGATATTGATATTATTGCCTTCTTGCTTTCTTCAAATATACTGGAGTGTTTTCCAAGGTGCCATTGCTCCTGGTCCTCATTCTGGACCACGGAAGATGTCTTCCATGATTAGAGGTGTTACCTTTACTAAGTTTCCTTTTCTTCCTTTTCATTTTTGATTCAAGTTGTCTGTTGAGAACACGGATCTACATGGTTTTGTGTTTTCAGTATGTACTAGGTCCTTTGCTCCAGCTGGACAGTGTGTTTCCAGGAGGTGTAGCCCCCTTGCTCCCCATGGGTGTCTTAGCTCAGCACCTCTATCACCAAGGCCTTCTCCACGTCCAAGAGACTGCAGAACTAGAAACCACACAGCCTTGATGTATTTTCTCTATTTCAGAGACTTTGTTCGGGTCCGTGACGCCTGTGCAGCTGTCAGTCACTAACTTCAATGCAGATCCTTCAAATGTATGTTCCTGTGACCAAGAGCCAGGCTTGCCAAAGCCAAGCAAGGAATAGAGAACGCACCTGAGCAAACATGGTAGAAGGAGCATGGTGGGACAGGGTCAGAGAGATCTCAGTGCTGGCCACGGTGGGTGCAGCTCCTGTCAGAAGTTGATTTATGCCAGATCTAGCTGATGCTTTCTGTAGGAAAATCTCAGGTTATAGGTAAAATTTGCTAAGTTTGGCCTGCTCTTCTCAGTAACGTGATGTTCCTTCACAAAGAATCAAGAATGGGGAGAATGCGTCCATCAAAATAAAGTGTCTAGTCTTCCTTGCTTAAGACCCTAGCACTGATTTAGATCAACTCAAAGCTGGTTTCTGAAATCAGATGGGATATTGGGCCTCTGCCCAGTTACCTCAATCAGCTGAGCAGTGAAATGCTCACTTGAGAGAAAGGCATTGCTAAGGCTAACAGCTCCTATGCATAATGTATAGCCAGCATGATACTGGCTGGAGCAGCCCAGTGCTAGAGGTAGAATGGAGATCAGTCTTCCCAACCTTAGCTGGAAGAAGAATATGGAAAGCATAGGGAGCAGAGATCCCAAAGCAGCTGGAAATTTCTAGGCATCCTGGAACCTGCTTTTGCCAGACAGAGTGACCCCAAGCGCCTGCTTGAGTAACACCATGTTGGGACCCAGGTATGGAAAGTTTAGGCTGCATCAGTGTTATTAAAGAGCACTGGGAGATGTTTCCAGGCACTGAACTGTAGCTGTCTATTATTAGGACAGTCCCTGGTACTTACCAGCCTGAGCTGGTCTCACACGAGTCGCAGGTGGAGTTTTGAGTTGATGCAGTCTGTGTACTTCTCTCAACAGGCAGTTACTTGGTGACCACGCTTTTCTGGTTAAACAACAGGATGAATGTCTGCCTTTCTGCACTGGTTGTCATCAGTGCTAGAAAATATCCTGTATGTTTAATCTGTGAGTTTTAACCCGACCCTCAGGTTCAAAAACCAAACCAAATGGCTGCATTGCTGTATCACGGACAATTCAGACACAGATGTGAACAAAATGTGGAGCAGAAAACAGTTCCTGAGGCCCTCTCCTTGTTGGATGGTGTTGGAGGGAGCTGGTGGAGACTTCTGTTGGCCGGCATGTATTTCTATTTCCCTCACTGTATGCAGGGAAGGAAAAGGTAGAGTCATTGGCTCATTACTTGCTGCTGGCTGGTGGTGGTGTTGCTTCAGTGCTTCCTCGTGCAGCTGCTCCCATTGTCAAGCCAAACAACCCAAGGAGATTGAAGGTGGTGAGACACTGGAACAGGTTGCCCTGAGAAGTTGTGGACGCCTCATCCCTGGGAGTGTTTAAGCCCAGGCTGGATGGGGCTCTGAGCAACCTGCTCTAGTGGGAGGTGTCCCTGCCCATGGAAGGGGCGTTGGAACCAGATCATCTTTAAGGTCCCTTCCAACTCAAGCTATTCTATGGTCCTAAGATCTGCATTATCTTATCCAGAGCTACTAAGCCTCTGTCCTGAAAGACAGTGCTGCCTGCTGAGGTGAGCTCTTGCTGCTGGCTGCACAGCAGCAATCCATTTCCAGCTGAAACAAAGCCACACAAGTGACAAGTGATCGGAACGTGGCCTGGGTCACCGATCGGCAAAGTCCTCTCTGGTTGTTTTTTTTTGGTGGTGTTTTTTGTCTGTTTGTTTGGGGTTTTTTTTTTGTTTGTTTGTTTTGTGTTGATTTTGTTTGTTTGTTTTGATTTTTTTTGTTTTGCTGGTTTTGTTTTGTTTTTTTGTTTTGTTCTGGTTTTGGTTGTTGGTTTTTTTTTTCCATGAAACGTCCGTTTGGTCAGATGTCTTCATGGCAGCCTTGCAGGATGGGATGTTCTGAACTGGTGGATGGTAGCCAGTGCTGCTGCTATTGGCTAAGGGACACTTAGCACAGTACACCCATCTCTACTGCTGCCTCAGTGTAATCTCAGGAGAGAGGAAGAGGTGGGGAGAGGCTGGCTCCTCCCCATGTCCTACCTCTTCATTTAGGCTGTGCTAGAAAGAAATTACCCCCCTAAAAACAGCCTCAGTGATTTCAGTGGAAGCTGTTGGAGACTGGGCAGCAAGAGCCCCCAAGATGAGGATAGCCATCCTCCTGAGCCTTCTGTTCCGTATCGCAGCTGCTTTTCACCAACTGTGAGTGATGCTGAACTTCTATTTCAGTCTCTTTCATGAAGGCATCAGTCTAGATAGACCACATTCCATGACATCAGCTTTTCTGCTCTGTCAGATCACCCCAAAGGTAGCTCAGTCATTTACCTTGTCTCCCATGCATAGATCAACTCTTGTGAGTTAAAATAAAAGCCACTTTTTTGGGGGGGGGGGGCTTCCAAGTCATACCTTAGGTTCCAAGATGTTTGCTTCTCCAGTTGCCATGCCAAATCAAATCACTGGTATCTAGACTACAAAGTTTTGAGGCCACTTCTGAAGACTGCTAGGGATGGTTTTGGAGAGCTCAAGAGGTGACTGGAGTGAGTAGTTTGAAAAAGCTTATAGGGCTGTATTTAAGGCAACCAGGCAGAAACTCTTTCTCAAGTAATTAGTGAAGCAATTACTCTGATGGGTTAACTGTTGCTTTTGAATATTGACTGCAGCCATGGCATGTTGCTGAGGCATTCTGCAATAGTGGGCTGCTGCAAGGAAGCTCTTCTGCACCTCTGAGCTTTCAGCCTGATACCACCTCTGATGTCTTCTTTCCTCTGCCCCAGACATTACCTGGTGGTGATCCCTGCAGATCTCCGCTACCCATCCACCCAAGTTGCCTGCCTCCATATCACCTGTTATGAAGCAAAGCTTCAAGTGAATCTGATCCTGGAACGCTCTGCAGGACTTGAACTCTTAGTGCAAGAAACCATCCAGAAGGAGAAGACTTTCATGTGCACTAAGTTTTGGGTGAGCCACCCTAGGCAAATGCCATTATTGATTTTCCCTTCAGGAACTGTAAATCCCTTGTGTTACTCCATAACCAGGGATGACATGGAAAGGGTCTACTTGCCTTGGAGTCTACTGCTAGGAAGTGGAGTGGGTGTTGCCTAGGGCTATGTGGTCCAGGACAATTGGGTCAGTATTTAATTCCCCATATCCCCCCTTTCTGGCATCTGCCCACCTTCCTGACCAAGTCTGAAGACACAGAGGTGTCAGACAACTGCTTGTCACCAGAGGCAAGGTTCTAGTGGGGAAAAGGACAGATTACATGACACTCAGGAACTCCTGCTGTCATGTGGAACAGAGTGGGCTCTGGATGTGACCCAAATCCAGATATTGGAGGTGATGTCCAGGGACAGGTGGAGGGGAACTTGCTAGTTCTTCCACTTCACTCTAAATTCCGGCTTAGGGTCCCCAGAAGATTACCTGGACTCTCTGTGCTCTCGCCTCTCTATATAGGTTGCACCTCCAGCTGATGGCACAGAGGAGATTGCCACTGTCAAACTGATCATCACAGGTGAAGGGGTCAGTGTTGAGGAAAAGAAAAAGGTCCTGATCCGCAAAGCCAGCAGTGGCACCTTCATCCAAACTGACAAGCCCATCTATCAACCAGGAGAGACAGGTGAGAGCAGCAAATGGGAGCAATTATGGGCCATTGTCTTTCTGCCATTAACACCATATGGAAAGCCTGTGATTGTCTGAAATTAATGGACAGCCCTAGCAGAAGGCTTTGGGACAATGTCACTTGTGATGCTTTCAGCGGCTGCAGTGTCCAGCTAGTGGTGACTGAAGTTGCAGGAGGCAGTAGGTCATTGTCCATTGTACCTTACATGTGAAAATGTCCATGTCAGATGCTATCACAAATGTTTATAGACAGGAGCTGAGGAAACAGATAGATCAGGGGTGTGTAGGGAAGGACTGAGATCTGATGCATATACTCCTTGATTTCCTTGCCTTTAGTGAAATTTCGCATCGTCACGCTGGACGAGGAATTCCTTGCACTCAACGATTCGGTAAGCCATCCCTGGAGGCTGTAGAAAAGGCTGCCTTGTTCCATGTGTGTATCCTACTTCCTATCTGCCAGAATTCCAACTTTTCCACATTTCTCCCTGGGCTAGGCTTTAGAAGTGCCCAGAGGAGAGTAGTAACTCCAGCTGCTAAATCAGGAGGAGGGCAGAGGTGTACATGTCTCTTGCTTATCATGGTGAAATGGTCATGCAAGCACAAGCATGGGACGTACTGATTCCTGATGGGGAATCAGTGGGGAGCGAATAGTTTGTGGGTCAGGTTTTCCTAGGGGTGTGTAGGGAGGGGTGCTCTCAATCTGGCTGCTACAAATTGGAACAGGGGATAGCAGACATTAGGAAAAGAAATGCCATTGCAGCAATGATTGGATATTGAAACAGATGGCCATAGAAGGCATCTTCTCCTTGGAGATGTTCAAAACTCAGCTGGAGAAGGCTATGAGCAATCTGCTCTAAGAAGACATGCTTCAGCTGGGTGTTGGACTAGATGATCTCCAGAGGTTCCTTCCAAACTAT
The DNA here is from genome assembly GCA_027560015.1 of Chloroceryle amazona. Taxonomy (NCBI): domain Eukaryota; kingdom Metazoa; phylum Chordata; class Aves; order Coraciiformes; family Cerylidae; genus Chloroceryle; species Chloroceryle amazona. The sequence goes on along the minus strand of JANHFX010022077.1, from coordinate 46,248 downwards.
GTGATCCTTTACCTCTGTAACCCCTTTAATACTGCAGCTGAACCAGAGTTCTGTGTGTTTGGGTAGTGAGCTTTCCCGATGAAGAACTCTGCCAGGAAGTCATTAGCAAGTGCTGAGTGACCTCCATACTGTCGTTTCTTTTCCCTTTCTCCTGACCTTATTGTAATGGACCCACCCTGTATTTCTCCTTCTTGGTGATGTTCATTTTACTTCATACTGTCGTCAGTGCTCTAAGTTTCCAGATTACTAGTTGCACATCCTTCAGAGCAGGCTCTGCATCTGAAGTACCTTGTGTGTGTTACTGGAATGTGTTTCTGTCTTTTAATATATTTGCCTTTTTTTCACCCCCAGGTTTCCCTGTTTCTTCAGGTGAGTGATGCTGAAATCTAGTGTTACAATAACATTTCACCGGGCTATTCATATTCAGCTCCTGATGGATTTTACAGACCTGTGACTGGAATGGCAGAACTTTAAGATTTCTTAAACTAACACAGTCCCTAAGGTGTTGGTTTTATTCATTTAAGGTTATGCTCCCAGTTACTTCTGTAGAAATCTGACTTGCAAGAGTATAGACAGATCAGCTTAGACTTTATGAAAAAAAGTTAGAACTGTGAAGGGACTTGCCTTGAGAATTTAGAGAAATGTAGGAGACTCAGATGCTGGGAGCAGAATCTGAGCATTATATTGTCTTAAAAATGTCTTAACTAGCCTATACCAAACCTCATTCCTTAGCTTTAGAGTCCAATAGCCTGCAGCACTGAAACTTGATTTCTATGGGGTGTGGACCAGTGAGATGCTGGAACAACTCTTTTTCCTCTCTTGTGGGTGTAGGACCCTAAGAACAACCGGATAGAGCAGTGGCTGGATGTGGTTCCCCAAGATGGCATTGCAGATCTATCTTTCCAGCTAAGTGATGAGCCTATGCTGGGGCCATATGTCATCAACGTGACCAGTGCAAAAGCATACGGCAGCTTCTCCGTGGAGGAGTCTGGTATGAGCAGCATGTGGGGAATGGGTCTGAGTTGCAGAGAGGACCTTGCACTGTTGTTCCAGGAAGCTGGGTATTTGTTCCTTATCTTGGGAGCAGAAGAAAAAAGGAATCTTCCATTTGTCATGGAAGAGTCTGAGCTGAGGCTCAGGAGAGAGACCACTGTGGGACCTTGGGTCACTGGCTCAGAAGAAATGTTGTGCATGGCCTCAGACCTTTGACATACCTCTTTCCTGCTGTTCTCTGTGGCAGACAAAACAAGGTCATTTAGGATGGGCTTTTCCAGAGCTAGTCCAGTGTCAGCCCACTTCTCTTCCATCCCCTGATTAACTGTGCTGGGAGTCTAGTCTTCTCTCAGTGGAAATAGCTGTCAGAAGAGCATGGCCATGGCCACGTTTGGGGTTTGGTTTGGGAAGAAGCACCGAAACAGGGACCACTACACTGTTAAAGAAACAATAGAAACATTTTTCCCCTTCTCACCACCTTCCTTCCATTTCCTGGCTCCTACTCCACGCACAGTCTATCTTCATGTTGAGTTTCTGGAAAGGATGTCCCTGGCCAGTGGTTCCTACATTTCATTATTTTTCCCTTCCAGTGCTGCCAAAATTTGAAGTGATCTTTGAGGTGCCAAATCAGATTTATATACTAGATAAAACCTTCCCACTCTGCATATGTGGCAGGTAAGAATTCTGCTTGGAGGGCTGGCCCTAATTCTAGCCTGACGAGCATGAGATGGCTCAGTAGTCGTGAGGAGCTCAGGGGGAACTTAGTGCCCTTCAGTTACAGTAGACCAGAGTCTTCCACAGCAGTTGTTTGCACCCTGATGCAACAAAAATTTTCTATAACTATCCTTCTGGTACTTTAATGCCCTATTTTTAAAAACACTCCACAAGTCTTTACACACAAAGCCTAGGGGAACAACCTACCCTTTGGTAAGCAGGAATCTGTGGGCCAGAACGTGGCAGATGGTTGGTGTTCAGCTCCCTGCAGAACAAACTCAAGGGAAATAAAGAAAAGCTTTTCCAGGTTATGCACTAGAGGAAACTACAGAGAGGCAAAAAAAAATTGCATCAGGTACAGTCCAAGGACAAGAAGAGGGTTAAGAGCCTCATGTAGAGGCGTTTTCTTAATGAAAGGCACTTTCTTCTTCACCTATTCTTCTGCTCATAAGATGCTGCATGCCTTCAGTGTATCCTGGGTTTAGTGAAGGTAGTGCTGATGCAAAGTGCAGAGCTCTGTGCTGACTCAGCATCTACAACACTCTTATTCCCTGGAATAGTTTAGTTTGGTGCTAATTATCTGATAGAGCACTTGATATCCCATCACGGCTGTACCCTAACCTAACCCTACTTACTGGGTCAGAGCTTCTGGGCCTGCTGTGTGGCTGCCACTCTCGTGCTGTTTTGTGAATCATATGTGAATAGATGGTCTCTCGGGCAATGCAAAGCAAGCCCTGCATTTTCTCACTATGTGTGACTGTCTCTTCCTTTCCCTGCTCCCCAAAGATACCCCTATGGGAAAGGCGTCCAGGGGATGGTTCGTGTGAGCCTCTGTCAGAAGATAGCCCCATTCCTGCCCAGTGCTTCGAAACCTGACCTCTGTCAGGAATTCAACAACCAGGTGAGATGCTTAGCAAGGAGCTGAGCCCTGTTCAGAGACGTTTGTGCTCAGCCTCAAGGCTGCTGGAGTCTTTAGCTGAAACACTAGTGATGTTACCCAGTGGTTTTGGCCGCTTGGCCAGTGGTCTGCTGGTGCTGCTTCTTATTAACTGGTTATGATTGTGTGTGCATCACATGCCTGCTCCACATCCTGGACTGCTATATCAAAAGGCAAGCTCTCCGACAGCAGGGATTTTGCCCTGTTGGTTCTGCCCCATTTGGGGAATTTCTAACCTAAATGCTTTGCTTGGACCTTGTTTCCTCTCTTTGTACTTTCAGACGGATGAGAAGGGTTGCTTCTTCACAAATGTGAGTCTGTCCTCCTTCAGTCGAGACTTTCGGTACTATCAGGACAGGATAGCTGCAGAGGCCTCACTGGTGGAGGATGGCACAGGTAACTCTGGAGGTATCTCTGGTGGCTGGGAAGAGGCATGTGAAGATTCACTAATCTTACCAAGAACACTGGAGTCTTTCAGGCTATCAAGGCAGGGCTCTAGGCTTTCTGAGCCTGTTCTGAGCCACCTAACCTCACAAATACAGACAGAGCCACCAGCTGCTGATGGCATGACACGCTCACTCTGTGTACCTGCAGTCTCAGGTTGAGCTTAGGGGCCTCTCTAAGGGCTAGAAGTAATGGGGAGGATGAATAGATAGGGAGAACCCTGAGCAGATCATCTCCCTGGTATCAAGTGTGTGTGCAGCTGAACATGTGCATCAGTATTACCCGTGGGTCACTCTGCTGGGAAATTGCTGAGGGGTTACTTGGCCTCTTTGCTTCCTCCCTTATGTTTCTGTCTTGCTGCTTTACTTCAGAGATACGAGTCAATGCTTCACACAAATTACTCATCTCCAAGATTGGTGGGATGGCCTTGTTTGAGGACGTGAATTCTTACTACCATACTGGAGAGATGTACAGAGGGAAGGTAATTCCCAGTTGCAATCCTTTGTAGGGAAGTGTGAGCAATGCCTTCACAGCAACTAGTGTCTTTCTCAACTTCACCTCCAGCTTGGGAGGACTTGAATGACTCCCAGTGACAAAACTTGAGGTGTCAAAAGTGAGAAAAACACTCAGGGCTGCCATTTGCCAAATAAACCTTGAGTAGCACCAGCTGTGGGATCTGTATGTGGGGTACAAACCCAAACATTGGAAAATTCACAGCATCTGGGAGACCTACTGTGAAGGAGCAGAGAGTGTGGGGGTGAATGAACCTCGTAGTGCAAGTTATAATAGGAGATGACCAGTAGCAGTGTTGATAATATTGTTAGTGACTGAAAGGGTGATCTTGCTGTCTTTGGAAATGCTACTCCTGACTTGGAGAAGCAGGAGATTCTGTCCACTGACGAGACACTTTTGCACTTCTCTTGCTTACCACGATGTTCCCAGATTAAAGTTGTCGACTACCAAGGCAAGGCACTGAAGCACAAAAAAGTTCTCCTCACATTAAGCTGCAGTGAGCAGCAGCTTAAGCAGAAGTACATCACTGGGAGCTCTGGGACAGCTTCATTTAGCCTGAACACAACTGCTTGGAACAGCACCTTGACCTCCTTGGAGGTAAGTGAGGAAGGTCTTGTCTTGTTGGCAGGGATCCTCATGTATCTTAGAGCTATTTACTGCCCCACAGACATCTCCCTTGTTCCCTCTTGGAGGACAGTAACTCAAATGTGAAACACCTCAGTATGTTCTGGATCTTGGCTCCCTCTGAGACCTTATTCTCCAGATCCTAGCTGCCTTCCTCACTATCTGTCCACACAGAAACCTATGCTATGGTGTTGCTCAGACCCAATCCGAGCTTCTCACCAAGGTAGGGTGATTGGCAGCTGACCTGTTTAACTAGAGGAATTAACTGTGGGTTGTTGTTTGGTTGGTTTTTTTATTTTTTTGTCTCACCAGGCAAGTGTCCTGCATGAAGATTTGGTTAGAGAGCCTTGGACAGTTGATCTGAGTTACCAGAGAGCCTCTCACTTCATACGTCCATTCTACAGCACCAGCAGGAGTTTCCTCTCCATTCTTCGTGTGCCAGAAACAATGCCCTGTGGTAAAAAGCAGGCTGTCCAGGTGGACTTCAGAATTTACCAGGAGGACCTGGAACACGGACCCAAGCGTGTCATTTTCTCCTACTTTGTGAGTTTTTTGGGAAGTGCTAGTGGGTGATGGCTCAAGACACGGTATCAGCATCTCCCACAGATTCCAGCCTGATGTCTGATAGGTTTGGCTCAGCCCAGGACAGGTAGCTCATCCAGCCATCATGGGGCTGGATCCTGGTTTCGATCCTGGGGCTGCAGTAACAGCAAGAAAGGCAGCACCTTTCTTTTGGGCTCTGCACAGATGCAGGGCAGGGATTGGCCTTACCTGTCTTCCCAAGTCTCTTGATCCCCGGAGCTCTCCCTGCTACCTGAGAGCCAGTAAAGCTCATATCCCTCCCCCTGCCCCCATTTCACCTCCAGTTTCAGAGTTACTTTGATCTGCATAGTGATCTCAAAGACTGTGTGACTGGCACTCCTGCCCTTTCTGTATTCTTCCCTAGGTCACTGGGAGAAGAGGGATAATCCACGCGGGTCAGAAGACTATTTGGGTTGGGCTGCCAGGAAGTAAGTGCCCTCCCCTGCTTTGTGTCTCGCAAGCACTCTGTGATCTGTGGCATCCCATTTTATTTGGATATGTGGCATAAGCCTCTTCAGAGCTGGCTCACTCCTTTTCTGTTGCATCAGAGCAGAGTGCCTTTCTAGCTTTCATGTTTCTTTTACCCTCTGCTTGGTACTGAGAGATCAATACTCAGCTTTTCCCAGGCTGCTTCTCCATCCCTCTTACCTTCAGCTCAATCTGTGCCCCAGCATCAAGCCTCATTGTTTATGTTAATCTTCCCTAATGGAAAAATCATCACTGATTCTGCCATCTTTAGTTGGCTCATCCTCTGTTGTCTTCATCTTCAGTCTCCTTTTGCTGGCCCTGCAAGTGGCATGAAACTAAAGCCTTACCCTCTATCAACTCTTCTGCTTTAATTTGCAATTTTGTCTGCAAATAATCTGAGTAGTTAGGACACCACAGTTTATCATTTTGATGGGTGTTGACTCACTGTTGTCTACTTTAAAAAAAAAAAACAAACAACCCAACACCTAAATTATAGGTGCTTTGGGATGATGGTCACCTCTTTGTTGGTGATGGGATGGGAGGTGGTTGGAGATGAGAGGCTTTGGAAGGTATCTGAGACTCTCACTCTTTGTGGAGCTAAGCTTGAACTGTTCAAGAGTTGTTTTATCTCCCTGAGGCAATGAACAGAAGCAGGAAGACTCTTTTGCTGGTCTTGAATTCCAGATCCAGAGATTTGCTCATTGTTTGAGTGGTCTCCAGAAATCCCCTTGGTCCTGGAAGGCTGAGGAAGTGAATTAAACAAGCACACAGCAAATGGTAAAAGCTGATCAGAGTCCATTTTCACTACTAAATCTACTTTCCCTTTTTCCCTCTCTCCTCCATCTAGTGCTGAAAGGCTTCTTCTCCATCCCTCTTACCTTCAGCTCCATCTATGCCCCAGCATCAAGACTTGTTGTTTATGTTATTTTCCCTAATGGAAAAATCATCACTGATTCTGCCATCTTCAGTGTCTCCATGTGTTTCAGAAATAAGGTAGGATTTGTGTCTGAGGCCACGACTAAAAGTACGAGTGTCCATGTGTCTGCTGCAAGGAAAGAAGAGACTGAGACATACACAGTATGTGTAGCTGACACTGTGGGATGCCCTTGGGTGAACTACAGCATGTGAATGGTGAAGTGAGACGTGATGTATGGAGCAAGTATGTGCTGAGCAAGGTGGGGACTGCTGCAATGTTTGGGAAAGGCAGAGAATTGCTCTGGCTATCTCCATAGGCTTGCATAGCAACTGCAACCCAGTAGGATCACAGCCCAGCATGTGGTGTTAGTGTGGTTCCCCGAGACCTTGAGGCTGCTCTGCTACTGCAGTAGATGCTTGGACTTAGTAGTATTTGGTGTTGGGAAGACACCTGAAAGTGGTTGATGGAAGAAGTGGATTTTACTGGCTATCCAGAAAGGGTTGAGCTCTCTTGTGGCCATTGTGACATCCATGGGAATCTGCTTTATTGGCTGACTGGTTTGCTGGAAAAGAGAATGCTGTGTTCCAACACAGGAATATCTCCAATACTGTGAGCTGTGCACAGGGATGGTTCCCTCTCTGCCACCTTTCCTGATAGAACCTCAACCTTAGATTCTATGGTTCTGCTCTGGCAGGAGGGTTGGACTTGATGATCTCCAGAGGTCCCTTCCAACCCCTACCATTCTATGATTCTATGATGGTTTTTTTAAATACCTTCTGGGGTCCTTGGGAGACTCCTCAGTTTCCATCCAAGACAAGTCCTTGGAAGCTCTCTTCATGTGGTCCCTCCCCTGCTCAGGTAGTGGTAAGGTAGCCAGCAGTGCTCAGGTATTGCCTTGTGTTTTTCCCATTTAGGTGGAGCTGGGTTTCTCAACTCCAGAGACTCTTCCTGATTCAGAAGTTGGTCTCCACCTCCTGGGAGCTCCTGGGTCCACATGTGCCGTCTGGGCTGTGGATCGGAGCGTCCTTTTGCTGAAGCCAGGAAAAGAGCTCAGCAGCTCCTTGGTGAGTGGGCTGGCTCCAGCTTCTTCCTTTCCCATGAGTACATGAAGAGGGAGGGAAGGAGGGAAGGGAGGCGTTGCATCTGTGTAGAGCTTATCTCCCAAGAAACTCAAAGCAGTGCCCAGAGGGATCAGCAGCGCTCTCAGTGTGGCACAGGTGAAGATTAGGGGTCATGTGTTCAGAAGGAGGTTGAACATGACTCAGTGCACCAGTAAATCAGCTTCTGCTGTTCCGTCTCATGTTCATTTCAGTGGGTTGTACTGGTTCTACCAGAGGAGAGCCAGGGAAGAGTGTCTGAGCCAGGGCTTTCTGGCATCTGTTCCTGCACAGTAGCCAGGAACAGTTCAAACAGGCCTTGGATGTATGACAGGAAGGGAATGCCAAATTTTATTTGTGCTGATGTTTTTTGCTTTTTTTGCTTTCTCAGATCTACGGGCTGTTCCCATCTGTTTATAGCTCCAGGTATCCCCCTGAAGTGTCTGAAGATGAGCATTCATGTGGGTTCCCAAATTCTGATGAGCCTGATGCGTTTACAACATTCAGGGTAAAAATGGTTATTTTGGTGGGCTGGGATAAGGCATGAACTGAGGGAAGCGTGGCCTGGAACAGGTCCAGTTTAGGCCCTTGTAACTCACTTATTGTTTGAATAAGTGACTTGACCAAGATAGAATTTTTGTGCAGTTGCAGGCCTTTGGTTGTGTGATTCAGGATGGCAAGGATTATTGGTTACTTTAATTGGATTTCCCATAGTTTGTTTAATCTCCATAACATGAGCAATTGCACTCTGCAGGCTAAGAAGGCATAGTACCTAAATGACTGTGTGTTGTAAAAGAATGAATTTGGCTGACTGAAGCCAGATGAATTAGCTCAGAAGACCTTGTCAGCCCATTGCTAGGGATCTGAATAATTCCCTCTTAAAACGAAGCAACAAAATACTTGGCCAAGCCAGAGGACAGCCAAGTCCTGAGTGACAGAGCCTGGAAGAGGTTGCCCAGAGAGGTTGTGGAGCCTCCTTCTCTAGAGCCTTCCAAGACCCACCTGGATCTGTTCCTGTGTGGCCTGCTCTAGGTGATCCTGTGTTGGTAGGGGGGTTGGACTTGATGATCTCCAGAGGTCCCTTCCAACTCCTACCATTCTATGATTCGAAGTCCTCACTGCATGAGGGGACAAGAAGGCACAGGATAGAGGACAGAGAAGAGAGGACAAGCTTCTGGTACATCAGTTTTTTCTTTTCCTACAGGAAATGGGGTTGAAAATTATGTCCAACACCAATATCAGGAGACCCAAAGTGTGTCCAACCACTCCATCAACAACTGTGCCGCAGGAAACAGGAGTGTTTACTTCCAGGCCCATGTCGATGTTTGCCCAGCCCCACAAAGCATATAACAGTAAGCATTTGCCAACTGGTTCTTCCCACACGGAATGCTTAGTCTTTCAGGTGAAAGCAGTCTTGGGTTTGTGTTAAGAAGCAGTACTTGTGCTAATGGCAAATGAAGGAGAAAGAGGCCCTGACCCTAAACCTGTCGTGCTAGTGTGAGGCTGCCTGGGACTCACAGCTTTTGGCTCTCAGATGTTGGGGAGCTGTCTGGATCGCAGGTCTTGTCTCTGAGGTGAGGGAATGGTTACCCTTCCCATGGTGCCTACAGCTGCAAGTAAGGCCCAGAGTACCTCTGTCATTTGAAATGAGGCAAGAGATTTCAAAATTTGGGATAGCACCTTCTATTCCAGTGCCATGTTTCCCAAAAGCTGACTGGATGGCCAGCAGCCTGAGCTGGGCTGGAGCTCCTCTGCTCGCAGGACACTGTGGTGACTGGGTCTTTGTTATTTCCAGAAGAGCACCTGACAACATCTATCTATCAGCCAAGTATGGTTTCACCTGTTTCTTCAGCTGAAAACAATGTACACGAGCATTTCCCCAAAACCTGGATATGGGATTTGTATTCTCTGGGGTGAGTAAGCCTAGCAATGGGGGTCTGGTCTGGGTGGCTTTGTGTGACTTGGAGTGGCAGCCGGTACAACTGAGTTTAGATGATAAGCTGCTGAGGAAGACACCTGAGGTCATATGTCATGAGGCTCATACCTGTCAGGCCCTTTCTCACAGGAGCTGATGCATTTTCTCTACTAGATGATCGTACAGAAGTATTGTCCATTCATGGGAGGTGGCTGATATGGGAAGATGGGAAAGGGGAAGTACAGTGTAGGAAAACAACTTGGTTTGCTGCCTCCACTCTGCTTGTGGTAGCCCTTCGGGCCAGCATTTCCCAAACTGTGCTAGCAGGATATATCCTGGGATGCAGGGGAAGCTGTTTTCCACAAAATCCTTCACAGGACTGGGAGTTGTGTCCCGTAAGAGAGGCTCAGTGAGTACACAGAGTCTGCTGAGGGAGCTTTTGGAAGCTTTTCACCTCTGACTCCAAGAATTTGTCTGGTGTCTGGAGACTGGAGTCCACTCAGGCCAGCTGCCCCCACGTCTGCCCTCTCTCACTGCCATTATCCTTCCAGCTTGATCCATCTTCTCACTCCCTAGCAGAAAATATCTCCTATGGGATTTGTCCACGAGCCTGATTAGAACAACCAAAGGTGTCTATGTTTTATCTGCTGCCTTCCTGTATGTGCCTGGCAGAAGTGAATGTGTCCAGTTACTGGAGTCAAGTGATATCATTAGCTTTAGCTAGGTCTGCTTTTATGTCTGCTTTGGTAGCAGCCACACAACAGTCTGCTGCTCTCAGAAGTTGCAATGTGGGCATAAGGCAAGTGTCTGTCCTCTTTTCATGTTGGACTTTAAAGTGTCAGTGTCTCCCAGGAAGGTGAACGGCTGCATCTGTCTCTTCTTGCTAAGTTACACTGATGTTGAACCAGTAAAGGCTACATGTTCATCAGAGATTAGGGGGTAGTAGGGTTGAACCAGTAAAGGCTACATGTTCATCAGAGATTAGGGGGTAGACTGAGATTAGGGGATGGGGTGCAGACCAGGTCATTGGGTGCTGCCTACAGCAAGATTCAGTTAAATGCTTCTGTTGCTGTCTACTTCTCCCCAGTCCCAGTGGGAGCAAGAATGTCACTGTCACTGTGCCTGGTACCATCACAGAATGGAAAGCAGGGATGTTCTGCACAGGACGTAATGGCTTTGGACTTGCGCCAACCTTCAGTCTGCTTGTTTTCAAGCCCTTTTTTGTGGATCTCCCACTGCCATCTTCCGTGATCCAGGGGGAGACCTTCATCTTGAAGGCAACAGTCTTCAACTACCTGCAGCGATGCATGAAGGTAGGTGAGCCCCAGTAGAGTCTGCAAGAAAAACAGGGTATGGGTGGGTAGCAGATGGCTTGTGACATTTATCTTGTTACCACCTGCCATCCCTGCTGCCCCTTCAGATCAAAGTGACCCTGGAGGAGTTTTCACACTTGCAGTTGAAGCCATGCAAAGGCTGTGTCTACAGCAGCTGCTTATGTGCTGGTGAAGCCAAGACCTTTCAGTGGAGTGTCACAGCTGAGCAACTAGGTGAGTTCAGGGTGGTGAGGTGGTGCAGTTTGGAAGGGATGGGACCAAGGTGGGGATGTTTTGTAAGAGCTGACATGGAGTGAGGAGTTGTTTGCCCTGTTAACCAGTGAGTATTCATTTGTACTCATCCTAAGGTCATGATTACTCACAAAATAAGTCATACAGGGCTATGATACAATTTTTGTTGTCAACAGGTGACTTCTATTGTATTAATGGAAAGTGCTTCCTCCGAAGATGTTTCATGCACCTAAATAAGTGTTATTTTCAGGGCTCATGAACATCACCCTCAGCACAGAGGCTGTGGCCACCAAAGAGCTCTGTGGTGAAGAGATACCATTTGTCCCAAAACAAGGACAGAAAGACACGATCATCAAACTCCTCCAAGTCCGGGTCAGACAAGCTGTTCTGTTACCTAGACCTACAAGTGGGTTTTGTGCAATTCCCAGATTTTGTACAGGTTAATTTTGGGAGTTACCTCTTGCCATCCAAGGTGTGTGATTAGAATCTCAGGTCCTGAGCTGGGCCCAGCTTGTGAGGGCTGATGGATGTGGGAGGTAGAGGCATATCCTCCACTTCATGCTATGGAAGACTTTAAATGTGTACACTCTTTAATGTCCTCGCTCCTGAGCCCTCTGCTGAACCTTACAGCATCAGTTTCACAGACACACAGAAGTTAGGATATTCTGAAAATATGTGCTGTTTTCTTATCTGAAATGAAAATCATAGAATGCTTTGGATTGGAAAACGATTGGCAATAATTTACATTTATATGTGTTAATGATGTTTCTTCAGTTGACTCTCCAGCCTGAACCAGGATTTTGTCTCTATCTATTTCTAATCCATTTGTAAAGCCGTTTCTCTCCTGTTTGCTCATTATAATGCTGCTTTTATGTCCTCCAACAGCCAGAGGGAGTGTTGATAGAAAAGGCTCACAGCTCCATCCTGTGTCCCAAAAAAGGTAGAGAGATTACTTTCTTCTTTCACCCTGCTCATCCCACTCCTTCTTGCCTAGCCACCTCCTGGGTCTTTCCACATGTTGAAATATTTTCTCTGCCAACATAACCAAGCAACAGAAGCATACTCTAATAGTGGTACCAGCTGGACCTTCCCCTGGGTAAGAATGTGGGGAGGTCCAATCTTTTAGCATCAACATCCCTGGCACTGATGTGACAGCTTGTGGCCTTTTTTACCTGTAGTAATAAAACCAGACTACTGAACATGGTAAGGCTGAAGGGATGACTTAAGATAGCTGTTCCTGTCTTGAATTGTATGGAGCATGATGGGGTCATCAGCAGATTTTGAGATCCTGAGGTGCATGTTTTCTCAGACATGCCTGCAACTGAAATCTGAAACAAGATGAAGTAACTTAGGTGGAGAAAAGCAGGTGGCTTTGAAGACAGAGTGTTTCCAGGAGAAATTCCTCTCAGCCTCTTTAGAAGGAAGGCTGTTGGGTTAGTACAGCTGCTGTGAGATGGATGGAGAAAGCTGAGGGTGGAATGGGACAGGGGTGATCCGCAGCTTCTGTGACAGGGAACTAGGATGTTAGCACAGAAGAGTCTTGAACAGTTTCTGCGGGTTTTGAGGGCTGTTTTCATCAGATTCTCTTTCTTTTTGTCCTTCACACACATCTTACCCCATCTGTGTCAGGGAACCCGGAACAAGAGTCTGTGTCCCTGATGTTGCCTCAAAATGTGGTTGAAGGTTCAGTCAGAGCCACTGTCTCGGTCACTGGTAAGAAATTCAGCTATCATAGTACCCTTGCAAATCCCATGTCTGAGTTCAGCCCTAGGAATACCCAAACCCAGACACCCCACCCCCCCATTTCTGAGCTTTCCAAGGCTCCACTGCCTTGTTCTTCTGATGTGTGTGCCTGCTTTCCTGATTTCTGATAGCAAGGGAGAGAGTGTTCGGTTTATGGGCTTCCCCTCCCAGGGTGGGAAAGTGTACAGTCCTTATGGAGGCCATAGTGGAACTGAGAAACTGTCTGGACAGAGGTCCCCCCACACTGTTGTGCTGGGATTATCTTGCTTGGTGCACTGCTGGGAACAAGTCATGGTAGGAGGAGGTGAATCCCCAAGCCTCCTGCCCAGGAGGTGGTCAGGGTGCCTATGCTCTCTTCCAGGTGACCTCATGGGTATGGCACTGCAGAACCTGGACCATTTAGTGCAGATGCCTCATGGTTGTGGAGAGCAGAACATGGTGCTGTTTGCCCCCATTGTTTATGTGCTGCAATACCTGGAGAAGACGAGGCAGCTGACCCCTGAGATCAAGGAGAGGGCAACAGGATTCCTGCGCAATGGCAAGTGTGACAAACCCACCTTGCTCCTCTCCTCTGCCTTCCCCTGTGTCCAACCTGCTAATAGACCTGAGTGCCTACTCCCCTTCCACCCAGAGTGCTCAACCACCCCATTCCCTTCACAGTGATTTCATTGCAAATACCATTGTGAGCACTAATGTCCTATCCTGCTTCCCAGGGTACCAGATACAGCTGCAATATCAGCACCCTGATGGTTCCTACAGTGAATTTGGTACCAAGGATGAGCACGGTAACACTTGGTAAGCCCTGGGCTCTCTCCCTGCTCTCTGCTGCACAGGAGTGGGCAGTTTTCTGCTTCCAACATTAGATCCTTTCTCTCCTATTGGACTCAAAGTGTTCCAGATGCTTTACAGGCATTCCAGGGGTATGCAACTGTCCTTGGGATGAACTGTCCTTGGACCAGCAAATTAGGAATTGCACAGTAAGCAAGAAGAGACCCACCTGTTTCAAACTCCCACTTCTTTTCCCTCATCTTCTGCTTGGATTCTTTCTTTCCATTCATTCTTTCCTCTCTCTCATTCACTCCATCTCTTTCTGCTTCTCTCTTCCCTCTCTCATGCCTTTTTTTCTGTTCTCTCCCCAACTAGGCTGACTGCATTTGTGGTTAAATGTTTTGTCCAAGCCAAGCCATATATTTTCATGGACAACAGGACCATCCAAGATGCCCTGACCTGGATGGAGTTCCACCAGCTTCCCAATGGTTGCTTCAGAAATGTGGGCCAACTTTTCCACACAGCCATGAAGGTAGGAGCCAGAGCACCTTGAAGGACAACTCAAAGAAGTTCTTGCCAAGTGTAATAGTCATTTTTAGTTGACTCTCCTGTGTTGTTCTGCTTTCTTGCATGGGAGCAAGACAGGGATAGGTGGGACCCCTGCTGAAAAGCTTCAGTTCTTTGTGTGTTAACTTTCCCAGTTTTTTGGATGTTTATGCTTTTTGTAGGGAGGTGTGGATGGGGAAGTCTCCTTGGCTGCCTACATCACTGCTGCATACTTGGAAGCAGGGGAGACACCAGAGGTAAATATTTGGATCTTTTGCTATGCTCTTGCCTTAAGATCTGAATCCCGAAGAGCTTAGTGGTGTCACTGAGGCAAGCAACAGACCATCTTGGAGATGATGGACAAAGTCATAGGGTGTGGGAGGAAGAACTTCTCACTTCTTGGGAAAAAAATCTCAACTATCCCTTGAGGAGGACATTGCTTTCAGGGGACGAGCTGAGTTTAGACTACTGGAGCCACTGGAGTTCATGGTGTAAGTTATGCCCATTTCCCAGGCTTGGGCTGCTCACTCCTGCTCCCCTGCCTCATCTACTCATGCCCTTGCTACCCCTCCACAGCTTAGAGCTAATGGTGAGTTGTTAGGGAGGAGAGATGGGTGTAGCTGCTCCCACAGTGAAGTAAAAAGATATAATGACATTTTTAATATGTTTTAGCTTCACAAAAAGTGGAAGTCTGGGAAAGGAGTGCTGTAGGGCAGTTGGAATTGAACACCTAAGTAATAACAATAAGAGGGAACTCTAAAAAGTGCTAAAGATCATAACTCATTAGGGGACTCTGTGGTACTGGCAGGTAAAAAAAATGTAATCAACATGTTGGAGAAATGCAATTGCTATAGACTTTGAGCAGCCAAGTTCTCTGGAAATAAGAAAAGTGAGAGAGCAGTGCTTTTCATTGCAACTGAAAGCAATGGGCATAGGGGAAACAAAAAAAAGGAGACAAGGAAATTGACCTTTCTGGCAACAAACAGATGTCCTTCAGGTCACCTTTTTCACTATAATAAGGACAATTAAGTGTTGGAATAGGTTGCCTGGAGAGGTTTAGTTGTCTTCTTCATTGGAGGTTTTCAAGACCTGACTGGATAAAGCGTGAGCAATGTGGTCTGATCTCATAGCTAACCCTGCTTTGAACAGGAGGTCAGATCAAAGACCTTCTGAAGTCCCTTCCAATCTGAATTGCTCTATCATTTGGTAATTCTATGGACTGTCTGAGTTTTGTCTGACTTTTGTGGAGGAGGCTTTTCATGAAACTGAGTATTTGATACATACTGTGCTCTGCAGCAGAATGAAACAAAAGGACAAGGACCTTCATCCTGGTAGAAATTTAACAAAGAATTTGTTGTAGGACTTAAGAACAAGTTTTCTCATTTGGGAGGGAAATCAAAGAGTTCTGGAGAAGAGATCTGACTGTACTCCAAATCCAGGAGTAAAATCCTGAAAGGGAGACAAAAAGGACCTCAGAGCAATATGCACAGCGAGGTGGTGGAAGCCACACTGTGGAAGCCACACTGTTCAGAATGAATCCCCAGGGTTAGTACTCTGAAAGTGGTGATAGAAAATCTAGGCTACCACAGAGTAGGAGATCTCGTGGAATTCCTAGTGCTTCAGAGAAGATAGCAACAGTATTGCTAGCTCAGAAGATTGTCCGTGGAGTGAGGAATGCTTCACTGCAGCATCAGGTTTGTTGATAGGACAGTAACTAGGCAGTTATTGAATTGGACATGCACGCATAAGCCATTGGTTTTAAACGGTTGTGATGATGACAGACACTCAAAAGTAACAATGAATAGGTAAAAACACAAGTCTCAGAGTTACCCTAGCTTCAGTGCAGGAATTTGTTGAGTAGGTCTGGGGGTAGATGCAGTGGGAAAACCCAAAGCTTGCTATAGCACCCAGAAAAAGTGTCCTTGAGTGGGTTAGAAATGCTTTTGCAAAGCACACACACTCACTGGAGGTCAAAATTCAGTTTGAGAGGGTCCTGCAAAGGCTGATGCACTCAAGATGTTCAGAACAGATCCTACTTTCCCTTACAAGCATACTGAAAAGGCTCATGAAAGTCATTAGGGGTGAAAATGCAGGGAAAGGTTGGAAATATTTTACACTCTCCTGAATTTACCAGCGGTTTGCATGACAAAAAATCTGGGCAGAGACAAACAGCCTTCTACCCCCCACTCTGTGCTGGAAATGGATTTCTTGGAACAAAATTCAGATTGTTTACATTGACTGGAGAAATAAATGGCATGTTGTAGAGGAGTAGGTTCTCAGCTGGCACGTGACTGCTCACAGAGGATAAGTGCTCTTAGGACCGCTGTTGTCAGCAGCTGGATGAACATGGTAAGCATGAAAACACCTCCAGGAGAGTGGCGCTCTCAGTTCTTTGCATTGCTTTCACCAGAAGACACCAGAGCTAGATGGATTATGTGTCAGACTGTTCCCAGACAAGGCATTAAGATGTGTGATAACAGTCAGCACTTCGGAGGTGGTACGTCAAGTGTTTCCACTTGAAGTTTGGAAGCTGTACAAACACTCGTTCTGTTACCTCCATTTCAACTGTCTGGGAGAGTGAGAGATTTGGGAAGGAAGAGGAATAATAAAGGAGACTGAACAAACTCACAGACTCGCTGCAATCCCTGCTTAGCTCTATTCAATTACAGAATAGAAAGGTTACTGTGATGCTTGCAGTTATTGTATTTAAGAGCAGCAAAGTAGGACTTGAAAGGATGGAAGCTTAGCTTAGTGCTTGTGCTGGGCTTTAGCAAGAGATAGCAACCAAAAAGCAGCATCTGGATCATGGGACCTTTTGGTACTCCATGAGTAGTAACTATGAGCAATTCTGAGAATTGGTGGCTACATCCAGCAATACTACTTCACCATCTAGAGAGTGCAAAGATGATACAGGCATTACCTTTTCTCCTTCTGAGAAGGGAAAGAGATGAGGAACATGTCACCTGGCAGAATAAACCTTAAATGTAGCCCTTGTGTTCTTACTGTTCTTAACCAAGAGGCCACTGGAAGAGGGGAAACCACAAAATGCACATGTATGGGGCAGGTAAACACCTTACACCAAGGGCTGGAGGCACTGCTTACTGGTGGTGGACTGATACAAAAAGAAGAGTGCAGGCCCAAGCACAGACACCTGGGTGAACGTGTGGGGTGCTTTCTGTGCTGGCATCCTTCTGCTTCTCTTGCACTGTTTGCCTGCCTCGTGTTTTTTTGTCTGTGACCACACTTGTGTAACTCTTCTCTGCAGAGTACAGTGGTGCGCAAGGCTCTGGGCTGCATTGCCCCTTCCCTTCCCAGAGCTGCCAGCACTTACACCCAGGCTCTGCTGGCCTACACCTTCGCCTTGGCCAAGGACTCTCGACTCACACAAGAGCTACTCGATGTGCTTGATCGAAAGGCAATCAGAGCAGGTATGGGAAACTCGGTGCCAGGTGAACATCAGAGAAGGGATGAGTGACTTTCTGAGCCCTTGGTTACAAGGAACCCAGGAGGACCATAGCTCTATCCTCTAGGTCCTTCACCAAAGAGTTTTAAGACGGCCAGTCTGTGACCTCAGGGTATGTGCTGGCAATACTGTGGTGTGGCTGCTGATTTCCTTCAAATCTCTTGCCCTTTCCTGGTACCCAAAATGAAGGTTGGGCTCTGAGGAAGTGTGCTTTCATATGCAGGACTGCAAAGCACTAGACAGGGAAGCAAGCTGGCAAGCTGCCCCATTTCTTGTGATCCTCACTCCCTGATCCTCAGGACTTGATAGTGGGTAGCTAACTTGTGTCAGGTAGGTAGTGGACCTGGCAAACAGGACAATGGAGAAGTTGGATTATTGACCTGGTTTTGTTTATCACCTTGGTGTGCAATATGGAGTGTTGAGTACTGCAAAGTACATGGGATTACAGTCCACTTAGCAACGTGATGACCCAACCAAGAGGTATTTACTCAACGTTCTTTGCAGACACAAGCCTCTGTGCCTCTCAGGCCTCAGTATTTCTTGCATGACATCACTCAGTGTCATCTATGCCCTTCCTTTCCTAGGTGGGCAGATCCACTGGAGTCAGACCTCATCCAAGCCCAGACCCAGCACCAGCTCTTGGTCACAGCCACTGTCTGTGGATGTGGAGCTGACAGCCTACATCCTTCTGGCCCTGCTCTGCAAGCCAAATGTCACGGAGTCTGATCTCAACACAGCCTCTGGCATCGTGGCCTGGCTCTCCAGGCAGCAGAATGCCTACGGAGGGTTTGCCTCCACACAGGTAACTCGTGGCTGGGGAAAGGAATGCTGCTTGAGAAAGAACCTGTGCACAGTGTATATACACAACAATATACACAGGTGTGAATGCTTTGAGGAGAGGAGCCCTTGTAGATGGAGTCCCTCAGGACAGTGAGTTCAAGTATCTTTGGGTCTCAGAGCTACAAATGTAATTGTTTTTTCTTTTCAGGACACAGTAGTCGCCTTACAGGCCTTGGCTAAGTATGCAGCACTGACATACAGCACGAAAGGGGTTGCAGAAGTGAGGGTGAGATCCCAGAGAGGCTTTGGGAGGAAGTTCCAAGTCTCCTCCAGAAACCGGCTGTTGGTGCAGGAGGTGGCACTGACAGAAATCCCGGACAAGTTCTCAGTGCAGGCCTATGGCAGCTGTTGTGTCTTTACCCGGGTGAGTTCCCACAGACCCTGCTGTGGCAACCCTCTGCTCATCACCTTATCAAATCCAAAACTCTCCACTGCAGCTCTCTGCAAGGAAATGTCCATGAGCTGTGCTTTAATTCCAGCCTGTTGCCATTGCAATAAACCTGCATGCTGTGGGGGACTCGGAGACAGAACTTGTCCAAGTGTGAGGG
This sequence comes from Chloroceryle amazona, assembly GCA_027560015.1. NCBI lineage: Eukaryota > Metazoa > Chordata > Aves > Coraciiformes > Cerylidae > Chloroceryle > Chloroceryle amazona. The sequence goes on along the minus strand of JANHFX010022077.1, from coordinate 27,572 downwards.
CAGGGATGCTCCCATGGCTCTCAGAGTATTGAGGACAGATACCTATAGTGGTCCCACTGCTATGTACTTGACTTGCACAGTCTCAAGGGGAAGGGTGAGGAGAAAGATCCCCATTAGAAGGATGATGGGAGGTGTCCAATTGGAGTGACCTTTATTTTGGGTGCTGGGATGACTTTGTTCACCACGTATGCGTTATCCAGTCCCTGTCTGGGGTCCGTATCTTGAGGATTAGAGTAGTCAGTGAAACAAAAAGATATGATAGACAATATTGAACCAATTATCCATGTCTTATGCTGTCTTTTTGTCTCTCCCTGCAGGTGGTGCTGAGGTACAACATGCCCTCCGCACGGGTCTCCACGTCCTTTGCCTTGCGGGTGAAGACTGAGCCAGTCAATTGCACTGAGGATGATCCACACTCTGTTACTGTCTATGTCAATGTCAGGTGACTCTAAAGACATTGCTCCACTTAAGAAAGCAAGCCAGACATGGCTGGAAAGCTGAGGGGTGCTTCTTGGCTGCAATGGAGGCACCAGACAGTTTCAGAAGGTCCAGGTGGAAGATGGAGAAGATACAAGGGTCTCTGGGGGCATGGGGAAGTGTTTCTAAGGGCTTTGGCTCTTGCTGGGAGGGGAGTGCAGCTAGTCACTGTGGACTGGGGTTGCTCAGAGAAATGCAGCAATCATCTGCCCCTTGGGAGAGGGAACAGCGACTGCCGTGGCCCCGGTCCTGAGGCTGGGCTGCCTGACTCAAGGTCCTGCACACAGGCTGTGGTGGTGTTGGGAAGGCTAAGCTGGTAGACACTCTCTTTTTGATATTCTCTGCCAGGTACACTGGGAAGAGATCCATTTCCAACATGGTGATCGTGGAGGTGTCCCTACTGTCTGGATTCGTCATGGCTTCAGGATCTGGGATGTCTGTAAGAAGCCTGGGATCAGGATGGTGATGTGGTGTCAGCAGGGCGATGTATACCCAAAGGGTGGTGGTGGGGAGTTCCATAGAATGGTGTTGCCTGTCTCTCTTGAGCAATCTCACCAGCCCTTACCCTCTGCCACACAACAAACATGAACACCTACTATCGATTCTCTCTTTGTGCCTTGAGGATGGTGGTTCTTCTGGCCCAATTTGCTCAGCATATCCTTGACAGATAAGTATCCTAGGTTCCCGTCCCTGAGTTTTGCAGGAGCTGGGTGGCCCTGCATGGAGATCAGCCTGAAGGGGTAAGAACCCAAAATAAGTTTGAAAGTGAGTGAATGAGAGGCTGCCCCTTCAATCTTAGATAAACCTTGTTGGGATGTCTCATTCTTTCTTTTTGAAAGACCAAACTAAATTGCTTCCTCTGCTCTCCTGAACTAGCTGCAGCATGGGCACTCTGTGAGGAGAGCCGAGAGAACGCAAGGAGGTGTGGCCATCTACTTGGACAAGGTATGCATGTGCTCCTAGAGAGGCTGCAGAAGTGGAGGGCAATGGCAGAGCTCTGTGCAGAATCCAGGACTGGAGTAGCAGAGCAGGATATTCAAGATTCACCTTGAAGTCCTGCCTTTGACTCTTCAGACTTGTTATGGCCTATCAGTAGGATCAATTTTAGTTGAGGAATAAAAAGAACAACTCATAAGTGAACTGTCATTTGCTCTTCTTCCTCAGCTGAGCCATAAGTCTGAGACATATGTCCTGCATCTGGAGCAGAAGATTGGGGTGATCAACCTGAAGCCAGGCCATGTCAGGGTCTATGACTACTACCACCCAGGTCAGTGTGGAACTACGGGATGCCAGACTTGTCTGGGTGTTTGCACTTGGGTCTGTGAAAGGATAACTTAGATCTCTCTTGTCCTGTTGCAGAGGAGCAGGCCCTGGCTGATTATAATGTCTTCTGCATGTGAGGTAGGTGTGAGTCCCTTCCTCAGCCTCTAGAGAGGCTTAGTAGCCTTGTGATGTCTCCTCTACAGCCCAGCCACCTCTCTATGTCCCATAGGAAGAGTCCTGTGTATCTCTGAGTCAGCATGTTCCCTTCATCTAGGACTATATATGGAACTCCCTAGGCCTGCAGGGACTTTCACCTCCTCAATTTGTGATGTAGTCTTTGTGGATTGGCCAATAGGCAGGAGGACATGAGGTGATTGACGCGTGTCCGTGCTGTCAAGGACTAGCCGTGTGCATTTTCTGGGACTCTGCAGGGCTGTCTGGGCTGGTGTAGTGCACGGGTCTGCCTGCCAGCTGAGTGACAGTGCTCAGAGGTGGTTTGTGCTGTTCCAGAAGACCTTTCCAGCAGAATTCATGGTACTGCTTTCAGCTGACTCTGGTTGGGTATGGAGAGTCCCCCTTGCTGGGGAGGGGCTGAGATAAAACAGGAGCGTTGGTTCGAAACAGAAACACTTTCCTGTAGAGTCCTTAGTAAGAGCCTGGTCTCCCTAGCTGTTAGCATCCCAAGGTTAATAATTTGGGTCATATTATTTGCTCTCTGGGTTTACTCCCTCTTCTGCTCTCATTTCTCCAGGGACTTGTTTTGCTCCCTTTTACTGTCCACTGTTTCAGCCCACAGCAATCCCCCTAGAGCAAGATGCCCTAGGACAGCAGGGCTGCTGCATCATTGCTTCTGGTACGATGGGCACGTGTCACCTGGAAAGTTACATCTTGGTGGGTTTGGGATATTGGTGCTGGGACAGATCTCAAGTTGGCTTCCAGGACTAACTCCAGCCCAAGCCATCCTGCTCATCCTGACAGCCATTTCCTGATGAATTCTTTGGGGTGTCTGATTAAATCTGATTGTTTTAATATAGGGAGTTTCTTGTCTGTAAAAAGAGTGAAAATAAAATACAAATCACAAATCTGGGTATTGTGGTGTGCGTTTGGTCTCTGTGACAGAGGGTTACCTTGGAGGGAAGAGCAGAAGCAAACTCTTCTAGAGAGACTGTATCTGAACCACGTACCTGATACTCATTTCTTCTAGCACTGGCTTGCCCTCCAGCAGTGTCGTGCAGCCATCTGTATGGGGTGAGAACTCCTAGCCCTGCGTGGAGACTGATGCCACTGAGCATCACCTACCACATACAGGTGTAGCTGAGCAATAAGGTCTTGGCTGATTCTGAGCTTTACATGGATGTAAAGTAAATCTACCCTCTTGTGTATCTCACAGATTAGCTTCTGTCCTCCTAGCACTGAAAGAGGGAGGGGAGTAATTTTAGTTTCTGCACCTCCTGTGACGCTAGTTCTTGCACAGGACCAATTCCAGCATGAGTTGTCAGGTAGGAATAATGCCCCATAGTTGAACCCTCCCCCCTAATGAACTGCTGGAGGGGGAATAGGGTCTTTGTCACAGGACGAGGAGATGCAAAGACAATTTAACAATCAAAGCATATGTGAAAATTCAATGTCTATCACTGCTTTGTAAAGTCAGCCATCAGGAGGGGCACCAAGATGGTCAGGGAATGGAGCATCTCTTGTATGAAGACAGGCTGAGGGAGTTGGGGCTGCTCAGCCTGGAGAAGAGAAGGCTCTGGGGGGACCTTATAGTGACCTCCCAGTACCTGAGAGGGGCTACCTGAAGGTGGGGGAAGGTCTGTCCAAAAGGGTTTGTAATGACAGGACAGGGAGCAATGGTTTTAAGCTGGGAAAGGACAGGTTTAGACCAGAGATTAGAAAAAAGTTCTTTAATCTGCGGGTGATGGATCCCTGGAATGGGCTGCCCAGAGAGGTGCTGGAGGCCCCATCCCTGGAGTCATTCAAGGTCAGGCTGGATGGGGCTCTGAGCAACCTGCCCTAGGTAGAGATGTCCCTGCTTGTGTAGGGAGGTTGGACCAGATGACCTCTGGAGGTCCCTCCCAGCCTAAACCATCCTGTGATTCTATGATTTAAGGAACTCCAGCTCCTGCTCTAAGTTCTTCAAGCTTGGTAGTATTGTGTCCCTGTATAGTCTATACAGGCCGGTTTCCACAGACCCTCCCTAGAGCTGGCTGTGAGAGTGTGGTGGTTAAATGCAAGGTCAGGCTTAGGAGTGGAAGTTCTGGAAGTGGGGTGGGGTTTGAGAGTCTGGCTTTGGCTACAGCCCTGAAAGTTCTCCAGACCAGACCCTACACGAAGGCTGGGATCTGTGGTGGTTTAAATGGAGGGATTTGGAAAGTGTGTTTAAATTTCAACTTTGAAGTTCCAGAGTAATCTCAGCAAGTCCCATCTGTAAGGCAAAGACATAAGCATTGCAAACTCTTTTGGTTAAGAGCAAACACTCCCCCAAAGGCACCAAGGAGATCTACCAGCAAGGCAGGCTGCTGAAAGCCTGCTTCATGCTTCAGGTGCCTCTTAACAGGACCAGAATAACGTATACATTCAATACAGCACTTAGGTGTTACCAGTGCCTTGTGCATTGCCAGAAGTGGCTGTTCTGAGGCTGACTTCATTCCAGGTGTCACTTTCTTCCTCCTTCTGCACCTTTGTTTAAACAACAAGAGCATTTTCCTTTTCTTTATTCAATTTCCTCAAGCAGTCCATGAGGAATGCAGAGTCTTAACTCTGCAGAACAGGATTTTTGCCAAAATACTGCTTTCTTGGAAACTTTTTAAAAACAATTTTGCATCTTTCTGCACACAACTGCGGCAACAATTCTGATAAAAGTCCCTGGAATAAGAGTTTTATTGGGAAAGCAACTGCTGTAGTGGTCATACATATGTGTGTTCTACCTCCTCCTTACTGACCCCAGGAGGGGTAGCTTTTGTACGAGCCCGTTATTGCAGGAGGAGTTCACACACACAGAAAACCCTTTCATATGCATGTGAGCACACATGCTGTAAAAATTTCACATACTGACATTTTGGACTCAATATTCATTGCAATTTCTACTCCTGCTTTTTTAACTTCTCTTCTGGATCCTCAAAAATGTTCTTTCTCAGATTTAAACTGCAGTACCTGTGGCCTCTGGCCACATCAGAGAGGGTTTGGAGAGGCATGGCTGTATTTCAGGAGAATAGAAAGATGGGGAAAGAAACAGCTTTAGAACAAAACCCATTCATTGCTCTGAGGCCTAAATTTGCCCCTCTCTGCTTAGAGCAAGACGTGTCAAACATCACAATCATTTATTTATCGTTCTCAAAATCGAGGGGTTGAAATGCTTCAACCTGGAGCCTTGGTGGTGTGTGTGCTTCCATCTAGCTTGTGATCAGGTCCTCTGCTAGAGCACCAAGCACTGCCTGCCTCCAGGGACACAAAGCCAGCCTCAGCTCCTTGTGTGCACCTTGAGTCAAGTGTGCCAGCAGTGTGCCCAGGTGGCCAGGAAGGTCAACACCATCCTGGCCTGGATCAGGGATGGTGTGGCCAGCAGGAGTAAGGAAGTGTTTGTGCCCCTGGACTCGGCACTGGTGAGGCTGCATCTTGGATACTGTTTTCAGTTTTGGGTGCCACAGGATAAGAAAAACATGGAGGTGCTGGAGCAGGATCAGAGAAGGACAACAAAGCTGGTTTGGGGATTGGAGAATGTGTCTTATGAGGAGAGGCTGAGGGAGCTGGGGTTGTTTAGTCAGAAGAAAAAGAGGCTGAAAGGAGACTTTACAACTACCTGAAAAGAGGTTGTAGTGAGGTCCGTGTTGGCCTCTCTCCCTAGTAACTAATGACAGGACAAGAGGAAGTGGACACAAGTTGTGCCAGGGGAAGTTCAGATTAGATATTAGGAAGAATTTCATTACTGAAAGAGTAGTTAAGCATTGGAACAGGCTCCCCAGGAGGCGATGGAGTCACCATCCCTCTAGGCATTCAAAAAACAGGTGGATGTGGTGCTTTGGGACATGGTCTAGTGGTCATGGAGGTGTTGGGTAGAAGGTTGGATTTGATGGTCTTGGAGGTCTTTTGCAACCTTAATGATTCTATGACTCTAAGTGATGAGGCTGGGGAGGATCTCAGCACAAGAAAACAGCCAGGTACCCTGTGCACTGCCACAAGTTCCAGTGGGTACAGAGTTCTGCTAAGAGGTTCTGTCTTGCCAGGCACCTCCTGGCCATCAGCAGCTGGTCACCATGCCAGTAATGGGAGACTGATATGGGACTGAGTCAGATGAAGCATGCATGCCAAGCCTGTGACTTTGTTGTTGCTGCTCCAACATTAATTTCATTCTGCTTCATTGTCTGGGAGCTGGATTGGGTTGATTGCTCAGGATGTAGATTTCCCATCAGTGCTAAGTCCAAAACTTCAGAGGTCTTTATGTATCTACTCTCACAAAGCAGCTCCTGGAGTCAGTAGGAGCCAGGACTCACAATACTGTTGCCATTGTGAGCCCCTGTGCTGGAATCTGGCTTCTGAAGGATCTGTCTGTCCCCTGGCACTGCTGTGGCTCTACTGTGAACAAACAAATCTCAGCTGGGATTGTTCAGCAGGCACTGCCTGTGCTTTTTGAAACCCAAGGAATGAAGGGCAGCCTCATGTCAGAGAATGATACATGTTCTTGCTCCAGTTCCTGCTCCCTTGTTTATCCAGGTGCACTAACACCTTTTTCTCAGCCATTGGCATCAGCATCTCTAAGCCGAACAAAGAAAAAGGAGAGAGGATTTCTCTCTGCCCACTGTGTGGTGTAAAAAAAACCCCCAAACCCTAGTTTCCTTGTTCTGCATTAGTCTTTCCTAAAGAAAAAGAAAATATTACTATGCCCCTACCTATTTAAGAGCTGAGTTTGGTACTGGAGGAGAAATCAGTGGTGCATTTTGATATGAAACAGCCACTACCCTACAATATAAGAACTTCCTTATTTTAAGAATAAGTAGTTTCAAGAACCAGCTTTTCTTTTCAAATATGGTAAGATATTAATGCAGAAGTTCTGTATAATCAGTAGACTACAGGTATATATTTAGGATGTGGAAAGAAGCTCCAAAAGTAGATAGTGTGTGTTCCTGTCACCTGGGGCCATAGGCACAGCCTCTTGGTAGCTAGAGAAACTCAGACCAGGGAGTTCTTGACCTGTCTGACTGATAATCAACCCTCATTTCCATCCATGAGTGCATGTGTAAGTTGGCCCTGAAGTGGACCAGGGAGGATGGTGTGATATAGCTGGAGTGAACTGCAGCTGTTAGATGTCCCCTTCAAACTGAAACACCCATAGGGCTGAGATAAGGGGAGGACTCCAGCTCTGTCTGCTCTCTCTGCTCTCCTCCTGGGTAAGGCAGCACTTTGCAAAGGAGCAGAGCACTGGGAATATATGCTGCTTTTGGACACAGCCTGGTCCCTAGTTCAAGAATGAGACCTGCCTTGGGATCTCCAGGCTCAGAAAGCTTGAGGACAGTATGACCACAAGAGTTCACCGTGAGCTCCAGCTGAGTGCACGTGCCACACGCCAGCTGAAGTCAAAACAATGGGACTGGGACTGCAACGGGCACAAGGAGCAGGGTCAGTGCAGTGAACAGGAAACAGCTGGTTGGATAGCAAAATAAAAAGCAAATTTGTCTGAATTATGCTGGCCTGTCCACAGGGGATTAGGTGAGCAGAGAGGCTGGAGTCCAAAAAGACTTGGATTGGCTGGGGAATATCCTGAATGGTACAACCCTGTGCCTGCAGCACTATAAACACGGGAATGAGGCAGAAGGCAGAAACCCTGGGGCTTCTTGTCTGCTTCTTGGGAGAAACAGCAACAACAGCAGGTGGCCTGGAGACCTTGGAATGAGAGAATCTGCACCCTGCCTTCTCTCCTAACCTGCCCTCCAGAGGAATCCACCTCTTTGGGGGTCTCTCATGAAAATGTGGACTCCCTTCCTACTGAGCTGCTTGTTCTACACCCTGGGGATAGCAACACACCCGTAAGTGCCATTTAAAAATCAGCTGTGATGCTGAGGGAGGGGCCAGGATGGCAGGGAAAGAGTGTGGGACCCTGTCAGTCATCTCCTGGAATGGAATAACCATGGGATGGTCTGCAGCACACCACAAGCTATGTTATGACCAGAGGATCTTCCTGAGGGTGGGAACCTCTCTCATGGATATCTCCACAGTACAGAAGTTGGTGCAGACTGGCAGTGGGACCAAGAAGAGCGAGGGACTGCAGTGTGAGGCAAGCTGTAAGGAAAGGTGGAGGATAAAGTCAAGGGCAAATGAAAAGGGCTGCAGGGCAGGGGATGATTAAGGAGAAATCAATCTGCTGCCAAGGAAGCTGAGGAGTTGTCTCAAAGCAAAAAGTGTGAATCCTTTTCTGTTAAGGGGCTGGGCTGTTGCATTTTCCTTGTGAACTGGAAACACCTGCGAATGGTTCCATCTGCAGAAGCAGAGATGGTCTCTACTGGACACATTTCTCTGCACTACAGTAGCATCCTCCAACGTTACGCACACACCAGTGTGACCTGAGGTCACCTGAAGCATTTCTCTTCTATTTGAAATTAACTATGAACCTTCTGTCATCCCTGTGAGAGGTTGAGTTGCCATCCCTGGATGTGTTTAAGCATCGCTCAGATGTAGTGTTGGGGGATATGGTCTAGGGGTGAACTTGTAGAGTAGTGTTAATGGTTGGATATGATGATCCCAAGGGTCTCTTCCAACCTAAATGATGCTGTGATTCTGCAATTCTGTGATTCTGTTCACACTCTCATTGTTGATCTGTCCCTCTCACTCCAGCAGAGCAACACCTCCTGCCCCTGGAGAGTTGGTAAACCCTCCTGCTTCCTCAGCCCATAGAGTATTAATGCCAAGAGTGGATGTGGTGTCTTGTTTTCCTACTGCAGGAGGTACCTGATCATCATTCCAGCTGCACTGCCCTACCCCTCTTCCCAGAGGGTGTGCTTGGACCTCCGTGGGGTGGAGAAGCCTACTCGTGTGGCCTTAACTCTTGTACATCCATCTGGCAACCTCAGTCTCTACCGCAAAGTTGTCCGGAACAACTGGGTCTTTGAGTGCTCCATATTTCAGGTCAGGTTCAATTCTTTAGCTGGGAACTTCCAGCATGCTCTTTAGTATCCTGACTCCTCTCACGGGAGAAATAGAGGATGGTGGGAGGAGACAGGGCATGGAAATGAGTGAATATGAAGTCAGAGAGAGTGTTTAGTGGGAGCCCGGTGTCTTTGCTCCCTGCCTTTCTTTCTCTTCACACATGGTACTGTTCCCATTTCACTCCACATAGACTCTAATAGTGGCCCTGTGAAGGGGAGGACACAATTTTGGTGCCAGCACAGGCTCCCTTCTCCTCTTCTGCAAGGTGCCAAGTGCACAGACACAGCTCTCAGCCACTGAGTGGCCACCCTGTGTTGGCTTTCAGCATAAAGCAGAGAAGAGGCTGCCCTCACAGTGCAGCTGGAGCAAGGAGAGCCATCTCCTGTGATGCCATCCTGTTCTCTCCTGATGCCTGCTAACCTGGTGGCTCATCTTTTGTGTCTTAGGTCCCCCAGCCTGCAGGCAGCCAGGAGGTGGGCACTGTCCAGCTGCGTATCTCCAATGGCCACTACTTCAAAACAAATGAAGAGAAGCAAGTCCTGATCCACAGGTCTGGCACAGCCACCTTCGTCCAGATGGATAAACCTGTCTATAACCCAGGGCAGACAGGTGAGCACTGCCAGAGTGCCGTGACAGTTCCCTTGCCATGACCTGCCTGGACTTTGTTACTGTGAGTGGTGTGCTGAGTGCTTTGTGCTGTGTGGTCTCTCATCCGTGGGGATGGAGCAAGAAGCCATCTGCTGCCTTCTGGAGCCACATGTCCATGGCCCATGTTGTAGGGGCAAGAGGGGACTGAAAGGGTCAATCTCACACACTCTAGGAGCAGAGCTGGCTCAGAAGAGGGACCAAACTTGAACATCTTCTTCTTGGTCAGGGCCAGGTAGAACTGTTCTTCTCACACTGCAGACTAGGAAATACAGGGGTGACTCTAGGTGTAGTCCATGGGAAAGACCCTACACTGTGAGTCTGGCTGCTGTGTGCAGCAGCACTTCCCTATGTGGGAAGTGCAGGGCAAGTCTGTTGCCAGATGCATTCTGTCTCTGTAATGTGCTCTTCTCCATTTCCTCTCTTCAGTGAAATTCTGGATCGTGACATTGACCGAAGGTTTTGCTCCCGTTAACAGCAAGGTAAAGCCCATCTAGGTGGAGGAAAGGAAATCTCTGGGTTCCCTCTGTCAGGTCTGCCTCCTCTCCATGCTGTGGAGGCTGAGACAGTCTTGATATCTGCAGCATCCAGGCAGCCAACGCCAATCCTCTGCTAAGCCAAAGTGGACCAGCAGTGCCCATATGCTGATGGCTGTGCTGTCACTCTCACAGGGTGGCTGCTGGCTGGTGGCAGGGTTGGCACTGCTGATGGTACCTGGGGTGTGTGCCAGCACTCCTGGGGAGCTGAGTTACTACAGGGCAGACCAGGAGCTGCGTGCACCTGCCCTCCTCTCCCCCCACCAAGAAACAAGCAGGGCTTCCAGGGACATCTGTGGGCTGCTGGCTGCTGGCACAGTTACCAGACAAGTCATGTACAAACTCAGCCAGACCTGAAGCTCCCCTCCTGGAGCTCTGGAAAGCTCAGCACTTTGTGAAAAGTGTTACACCTAAGGGTGCCAGGAGGGTCTGAAGCAAACTGGGATGCAGCTGCAAAATTGTAAGAAAAACTAATTGATATGGGAAAGGATACCCATAAAGTAATCATAAAAAAAAAAAGAGAGAGAAAATATTATAACCAAATTAGACTGACTTGCTGCTGGCAGCAGGTCACGCTCTCTATGTCAAGGAAGTGAAAAGTTGCCAGAGACTTGCATATGTGATAGCCAGGGAACTGCAAGACAAGATCCTTCTCTGGTAAACAATTATTCCTGCAGCTATTTCACACTCCTCTGTCCTCAAGCAATTTAAAGAGAGCCAACAGGAATTCACTCCATGACAGATAAATACTGATGGACACAGATACAGATAAATACTGAAGAGCAGAGAGTTGGTTCAAATAATGAACCAACTAATAATGGGAGAGGTACTTCTGACTTCTTTACAGCTGACTTGATTTCCTGACATTTGCACTGTTGGTGATGGCCTAGGATCATGCACTCTTTTCAACAGAGAAGTCATATCTCTTACATCAGTTAGATAATTGAGTAAAAAAATACATTTACATTTAAGACTTGCCTACATTAAGATGTTTGGCTGTAAATGTTTGATGTCTATATATAAGTAAATTAGCATCATAACTGTGATGAAAATTCAGAAGAGGTCATGTTTAAATGAAGTTATTGTGAGGCTTGAGTGCACTGCAGCATTAAAGAGTTAAGATATAGTTTGCAAATTAGATGGGTTACGGATAACAGAGGTGCTGATGACAACTTGTATGAAAGTTTAGAATGATGACCAATGTGAATTACACGTGGCCTTTTGGTTACAGACCAGTTACTCTCCAAGCCCCTGCTCCTGCCTTTTTATGCCTCATGCTCCCAAAATGACATGTCCTTCTGGCTGATAGCTGCAGTCATATAAGAACCAGTAGGGAATTAATAGGCCTAGAAGAGCTGAAATAAATCCTTCTTTGTCCCTCCCTGTTACTGTCAGCTGCAGTCAGCACTAATTCCTCTCTCCAAGCCTTGCTTCCTAGGCCAGGGATTTTACAGGAAAACTTAGGATGTGTATTTCCTATAGGTGATGCAGTTCTGCTAATTCTTGTGATTTGTGTTACAAAACTGGTGCCTTTTAATATTTGTGAACTTGGGATGGTGGTATTTGTAAGTTTCTCTACTTTTCTCCTGTTTTTTTTAATAGTGAACTTTAGCTCTCGTGACTGTAGAGTATCCATCAAAGTGCATCTTAAAAGTCCAGGGATCAAAAAGCAAATCCAAAGAAGAGCAAGTTTTTTACTTTACCTGTTTCCCTTACTATTTCAAAGCCATTCTCCTGGTTTGGGTAGGCTCAAGCTCCTTATGTTGTAATGCTTGGGACCGATGGTGTTGGGTAAAATACCGAAGGCTAGTTGGGTAAAATAAGTTTATATGCAGGTTGATATGTCATTCAAGCTTCTGACATTGCTGTCTGTTTGCTTTGCAGTACTCTGTGGTGGAAATCCAGGTGGGTGTTTCAGGCTCCTCGGGTGTCATGAGGAAAGGTACTTCCGTATGGATAACACCTCACTGAGTCAAGTTTCTTTTCTTTAAGGTCTGTGTATACACACACACATAATCCATCCACATGCTTCTTGTTAACATCCATTAATGATACAAATGGTTCAGGTTCCAGCTATTTCTACATTCAGGAACACCTGAAGCTGAGTCTTACAGTTCATCTCTGTGTGAGCCTAGGCAATGTCAGGACCTTTCATACATTTTTTTTAGTATAGTAACCCTGGGTGGTTTGGGTTCACCTCCACTGGTGCTCCAGCACTCAGGTTACCTCAGAACTACCTGGGAAAAAAACAGCAGGAACCTGTGAAAGCCTCTGAAATCCCTGAAACACCTTTGAATCCAGTGGGTTCTGAGTAGAGAGCAGCAGGTGTTGCTGACAGCTGCCTCTTCTTTCCTTCCCTCGGTCTGCAGGACCCAAACCAAAACCGCGTTGGCCAGTGGCTGGATGTGAAAGCAAAACAAGGCATTGCAGAACTCTCCTTCCAGCTAGCTGCTGAACTCTCCCTGGGGACTTACACCATCCGTGTGGTGAACCCAAGAGTATCCAGTACCTTTAAGGTGGAGGAACGTGGTAAGATGGCCTATGAAGTTGCTCGTTTCTCTCTGTATGACAATATATAGCCAAACATTGTAAACTAATTCACTGTCTGGGAGCTAGGATTAAACACAGATCTATAGAATAGAGAGTGGGTAATACCAGAAATGAACACAAGGGAGATCATGCTGAAGGCTCCTGGAGAAGTTATCTGCTAACAGCTAGGCAGAGTGAGAATACACTGAAGACCTCTGTGAGACTGTTTGTATGGTGTGTGTGGGGATACACAGAATTCTTTTGTTGGTTTCTCTGTTTTGAATTAGTCCTTGCTTTTACCTCATGAACATGTTACTTCATGGGACTCCAGCCTTACATGAACACACTCTTCTCTTTTGTCATCTCACGCCTAGGTAGTCTGTTGCCTTTGATGGAGTAACTCTGTGGTTTTTGTTCCAGTGTTGCAAAAGTTTGATGTTTTCTTTGAGGGACCAGCTCAGATTTATGCTTCAGCTAAACCTTTCCCACTGCGTGTGTGTGGCAGGTAAGGAGAATGTTCAGGGGAAAGAGCTCACACAACTCAGTCTCTCATTCTGTATGTCTTCTATCTTTTGAATCCATCAAAGAGAAGTGGCTCAAGAGGGGTGAAACACAGCCATTCCTTTTGAAGAATCCCAAGTAGTGCAAGAGTCAAACTGATGGGTTCTTCATGGGGGAGAGGTGCACAAGCCACATTTGGAAGAGACCATTCAGCTGTAGGGAGACTTGTCCTAGGCAAATGATACCCTTCTCTGGAAGCTATGTGTGTCCAGCCTTCAAAGACCTTAGGAGGGGATAAAATGCATATTTGATATGACACTGATCTGCTGAGATAAAGCAGCAGGAACTGGTGTTTCCTTAGGATGTTACGCTGTTTCTTCTCACATGCTACTGAACTTAACTACCTTAGAAGCAGCCAGTGGGTTTCTCTATAGTCACTAGCAAAAAGTGAGCAGCTGAGGGTGTGAAGGCATGACCTCAGATGGTGTAAGCACAAAGGAGGGAGGAGAATGATCTGGAAAGTGCTGTGTAGATGATAAAGAAGGTGAGCTCATTTGTATTTGGGGCTGGGTTGTCTGCAGACTTTTGCTTTCTTTCTGCTGCTGGTCTGACATAATTTCCCATTAATTGGGGCATTTAAAATTTGATCATATGAAGCTCTAGTAGAAAACAGTACAGCATTTCATCCCCAGGATGGGTCATAGATGTCTTCTTGCTGCTGATACTGTCAGGAGCATTGCTCCAAAGGGAAAGGCAGAGAGAAGTTGAGGCAGGGAAGGGAAGCAAGGCAGTCAGGAGAATTGTCTGCACTGACAAGGGCTCATTTCTGCTGTATCTTGCTAAAAAACAACAGAGCAGGTCTGATGATGGGAACAAGAGTCCAGATGATGAGATAAATCCATAGTGAGGCAGGTTTGATGTCCCTCTGTAGCTCTACTACTGCCATACCATGCACTTGCTATTGCTGTCTGCAGGGACACATGTTCTGCTGGTTTCAAACCTGAACTACTGTCAGTTGCCCAGGGAAGCTGTGGACGCCTCATCCCTGGGAGTGTTTAAGCCCAGGCTGGATGGGGCTCTGAGCAGCCTGCTCTAGTGGGAGGTGTCCCTGCCCATGGCAGGGGGTTGGAACGAGATGATCTTTAAGGTCCCTTGCAACTCAGCCGTTCTATGGTCCCTACTGGGTGCTGCTCCATGCAGCGTGGACACATCAGCTGAAGTCAGCCTCTGTGTCTGCCTGCAATTCCAGAACAGCAAGCATCCAGGAATGGGAGAGCTTTGGAGAGAGTGGGTCCTTTCTTGTCTGTGCTCTGTTTCCACCTCTGTTGGATGCAGGACTGTGTTATTGCACTCCCCAAGTACACAGTGAGCTATATTTTCATCACCAGACCATCACCAGGAAGGCTGCCTGTGTGGAGCAATGTGCTCATCAAAACACACAGCACCTCTGATTGACAGCTGCTCTGGTCTTCTCCCTGCAGGTACAGCTATGGGAAAGCAGTGCAAGGGATTGTGAAGGTGACTTTGTGCCAGAAGGCAAGGAGGCATCATCAAAATGACAGCAAGGACATCTGTAGAGAATACAGTGGTCCAGTAAGTAAAATCTGGGAAGATACCTGAGTAATGCAGGAGCATCACACAGAACTAAGTGTCAGGGGCTGGGGGAATAAAATAAACTGCTACACACGGAAAGTTTGCCATCTTCTGTAATGCATATGTAGGTTAATTAGTTTTTATTCAATGAATGCAATTATTGTTGCCCAGACCAATTAAGAAGCCTCTGCCTCCAGAAGTTCTTCGTAACTTTGCTTATTAGTGACAGGGACTAGAGAGTGGAATTTCACAGAAAGATTTAGAGCTCTGTTCTTTTCTGGAAAGAAGCATAACTTGCCAGAAATTGATGCAGTTTAAGAAACAACAATTACTAGAGCTTTCTCAGGTGAAAAATGATTGTGTTAAGGTGAACCTGTCCTGGAGCTGTGTGAGGACAATAATGTATGGTGAGACATGGTTACTTCCATAGCCAGAGCATACAGTGGGTTTTATACTTTATTTATATATTGCAGATTTTTATATTTTCCTTATTACGTGTTTCCATTCCTATCAAAGTATTATATGATTGGGCTCTTCCCTTATACATATCACAGAATCATTAAGGTTGGAAAAGACCTCCAAAGGCATTAAGTCCAACCGTCTAACAACATTAATAACATTAACCACCAAACCATGGCCTGAAGTGCCACATCTATACATTTTTCAAACCCCTCCAGGGATGGTGACTCCACCCCCTCCCCAGGCAGGCTGTTCCAGGGCCTCACCGTTCCTTCAGTAAAGAAATTCTTCCTAATGTCCAATCTAAACCTGCCCTGGCACATCTTAAACTCATTTCCTCTTGTCTTAGCACTAGTTATTTGGGAGAAGAGAAAAATACCCACCTCACTACTCACCTCACTGCTCCTTTCAGGGAGCTGTAAAGTACAAGAAGGTCTCCCTTCAGCCTCCTCTTCTCCAGACTACACAATCCCAGCTGCTCGTTGTAAGACATGCTCTCCAGTCTCCTCACCAGCTTCACTGCTCTCCTCTGAACCCGCTCCAGCAATTCAATGTCTTTCTTATACTGCAGAGCCCAATGCTGAACCCAGTACTCAAGCTGTGGCCTCACCAGGGCCAAGTACAGGGGCACGATCACCTCCTCTTGCTGTCCACACTTCTGATCCAGGCCAGGATGCTCTTGGCCTTCTTGGCCCCCTGGGCACACTGCTGGCTCATGTTCAGCCAGGTGTCCACCAGCACCCCCAGGTCCTTTTCCGCCAGGCAGCTCTCCAGCCACTCATCCCCAAGCCTGTAACATTGCCTGGGGTTGTTGTTCTAACCGAAATGCAGGACCTGGCCTTGTTAAACCTCATCCCACTGACCTTGGCTTATTGATCCAACCTGTCCAGATCCCTCTGCAGAGCCTCCTGCCCTCAAGCAGAACAACACTCCCACTTAACTTGGTATCATCTGCAAGTTTATTGAGGGTACACTCAATCCCCTCATCTAGATCATTGACAAAGATATTGAACAAGACCGACCCCAAAACTGAGCCCTGGGGAACACTACTTGTGACTGGTCACCACAAGACTAAATGCTCCAAAACCATGAACTCGATGATAATGTTTATCCTTTAAGCTTTCTCTGTAAGAAATCTCTACTACTTCAGTCCCTCCTCTTTCTAATTAGCTGTGCTGGATTGCTTTCTATAGGATTGATTTCTTCCAGTGTCTTAAGATGCTCTGATTAAGTAAGTTTTAATGAAATCTTTTGCTTATATACAGGTGACTTGAAATATGCAGATGCATTCAATTATTCATGGGATTCATAACTTGCATATTTTCAAGTTTTCTGAATTGTTGGCCCTACCGTGATGATGAATCATTGACTGCTGTCAACCATGACATAATTAATCATGTTTATGTTTGGGTTTTATTTTTTGGATAGTGGAAATTTGTAGGTTACTTTTGTTTCTGTGGTACAGTTGTACTAGCATAGAAAGTCTGAAGTAAAAGGCTTGATACAGATAGAGAAAAAAATAAATATGAAATCTGAAACTGCCAAGTCCCAAAAATAGAGCAATAAGCCCAAATGAAGGATAAAAAGTAACAGCTTTCTTATTATTTATTGCACCATTCAAAAACGTACTACTTGCTTCAGAGCACAGCAGTGTTCCTTGTGGTGTTCCCTGGGAGATCTTTTGTCCCAAAGCCACACAGACCTCGTTATGTGTTATGTTATTTTATTTTGATTTCGATTAGATAGTAAGTGCCTAGACATCAGCTCAGAGCACTCTGCTAGTTATTTAAAGCTATAAAACACAAGCGCAGTGCAATCGGTTTAATTCTTTGACCAAGCAGCACACACAGTAGCTGTCCTTTGCCATAGCCCACCTACTCCTTCTCCAGACATGAGATGAAACACTGTCCTTGCATTGCCTTGAAAACTGACAGGAAGCAGATCAGGGTAGCATGTGTTGGTGCTTACCTACCAGACGGTACCTCCCAAGAGGCATTTTGCCAGGTCTTTGTGTTCATGGAAGTAAAAATATCTTCACAAGTCCAGTCTGGTAAAAGGACTAAATCAAATAGTACCTTGCCACCATCCTTGCCAACCTCAGAAGTGCAGAAATTATGAGCTAGACAATCTCAACATTTATGAGAAAAACAATTTCTCAGCCCTGAGATCAAGCTTAGTTTACTTTTGATTTTATACTTTCATTTCAGATGAGTCCTGTGATTGTCACATTATCTTTTGCAACAGGATATGGAGGTGTTAAGAATATACCAAATACCTCAAAAAATACCTGAGAATAATCCGCAGTGTCAGTAGCACAGCATCACTTGTCCAGCTGTATGAAGCCTGAGGAGATCATCCCAGAAAATTTCTTGCACTTAGCACTTTGCAAGAAAATATGCATAATTTTTCTAATGAATCAGTACATTTTGACTAGTTACGTATTTCAGATCAATAATCTAGCTGGTTGTATAATTCCTGGCACGATTTCCTTACTGGCTTTTACATGCCAGCAGAAATACGTACTACTGAGATACAGGAGTTTCCTGGCATTTAAAGCTAAGGCTGCATAAACACTGAGCTGGTCTCATTAGTTGCTGCAACATCCAGTCTGAGCCAGAGGAGCTATTTTCTTTCAGTCCCTTTCTCAGACTGTGCTGTTTTTTCTAAGTGTTGTGTAAAACAGTTCAGCTGTTCTCACGAATGTAGCTACAGTTGCTCAGATGTACAAAATGGTATCATTTTTGTTCATTTTTAATTCTGGCAAAGCAGCATTTATGACCTGTCGATTCATGTCCGTATAGCTGAAGAGATGTTTTGGATTTTAAATGTTGATGTTCTGACTTCATCTTCCATCTCTTGCTACCGTTTCCTGGGTATTATTTGAGAAGATAGCAGAATCCAGTGACAAGAATAGGAAGAAAGAAGTAATATCTGTGTCATACTGGATATTCACTAGGTGGAGAGTTCATTTCACTACCAGTGAAGTCCTTGGCTAGGTTTGCATTGTAGTTGTATGTCTGACAGGACAGGTTGGCTGTGATGGGGGTGAGTAGGGGTGCTGGTTTTCTTTTTATCTGAAAGCTTCCACACAATACAGTCTTGCTGTCCTGTAATAGGAACTGAATGTAATCACATCCAAATGAATTTTAGTCTTCCTAGCTTGGGTATCAGCAGCTGAGAAATAACACAAATTCAGTTCCATGCCTTCCAAACTGGATGGAGAAAGTTATCTTAGTATTTTATTGTACCAATTGTAGCATGGCTCTGTCTGTAATGTTGGCATTTCTCTGTTGTTGCACCCATGATTTTCAGGCTTTTCAAGTATGTCATTTAATTTTGAAGAACAAATTGCTTGAGTGTTCAGGTTCCAGAATATCAGTGGTCAAACTTCAGAATCTGTTTTGAGACATTTTTCAAGCTCAGATTTATCCATAAGCTTTGCTAATGGTAAAAATAATAAATTAGGATGTTTTTTTCAGGAGGAAGTCTGAAGCAAATGCAAGGTATTCCATCCAAGATACTCTACCCAGATGGTGTATTAAAATGAGGATAGGTGTTTATACAGATACCAGGGAGTGTGTATGCCACTGTAACTCAGAAGTGGAAACTGGAATTGAGGTTTTGATTTCCGGACCCGTTTTTTCATTAACTCAGTTTAGAGGACCGCTCACCATTCATGCAGATATGAAACAATGGAAGAGAACAAGAAATGAGCAGGCCTTTATAGCAGGGGGATAGTTTGAGTCAGAGGGTGAGAAATGTTAAAGACAACTTCTGAACAGTAACTTCATGGTTTCCATTTTCTGAACCACTCAAGCTGCTGTTTGTTTGATAAAGCCAAAAGGAACGTCTACATTGGAAAAAAATAGTAAATAGCAAACACTATTCTTGTCAATACACGCAGGCAGAAGGTTATTTCAGAGAAATGTGTAAGATACTCCTATCTTCACTGTCAAGGAGTGTCCTGTTTGTTACGTCACTGTGGATAACCGTCGCTTTTGTTTTGTTTAATTTGATTTTGATTGGACATTTCTGAACAGTCGTTTAGTTTGAGGGGGTTTTACCAACTTTCAAGCATTTGTCCTCTGTGTGTATTTCCATAGATTTATTGAGGTTATGTGAAAATATGTCGTCTTTGAGAACACATCATTGCATCCTTATTTCCTCCCTTAAAATTTGGTAGCAGTAATATCCTAGGAAGTGATGGTAGGGTGTACTGCAGTTGCTGTCTCGTTACAAACCTTGTTCTCACATTCATTTATCCTTTTTATACTTTATATCTAGCATACTTTTCAATTACATTTTGAACAAAGAAATACCTTTTTAAAATGTCAAAATGAAGTGCTTCATATTTCTGGAATATAACTTTTTAGTTGAAGGTGATGAATTGAACCATTTTGCTTTTTACAAAATCCACTTGTTCTCTTTTTCAGACAAAATACTTTACAGACTTTGACCCACGTGTGTATTGAACATTTCTGTCCTTCTGAACCTCTTGTTTCTCAGCAAGCACATAGTACTGTGTTGCTGAATAAAACCCATCTGCTCCTCAGGTGTAATTCAGCTGGGGCGACTGTTTGGCACAAAGTGGTAACCAAGATGCTGTAGCTTGACTATGGAGGAAACTAGGAATAGGAAAATTATATTGTCTTGCTCACATTTCTAAAATATATTTAACTGTATATTAATTTTCTTTGAATTAAATCCTTCTGTTCTTGACTGTCTTCCCAGACTAGAGCCTGGCAGGCAGCCCTATCCAGAACAAAAGGAACAACACGCTTGCTTATCCTTTAGGGTGATTTTAAAATTAGCAGGACCTGTAGCTCATAGAACTTCAGCATTTGTCCGTGTTTACCATGCACTTAATCACTCCCTTCAAGTGCCAAGTCAGCATAAACCGCAGGTGCATTTGAAACACCTCCCTGCCTCACAGTGCTGACATTAAAGGAAAACACAACTTCCAGTATATACTGACAGAAGTGTTTCGTTTCCTTCTCTTGCAGATGGGAAGCCAGTGTCACTGTCTCCACTTGAATCTCAGCCCCACAGTCCTCGGTACACGGCGTCAAGTCAGCGGGAGCGCGAGAGCTTGGAAGTGCGCATGCGGGAGGTGGAGGAGGAGAACCGCGTGCTTCGCAAGCAGCTCAGCCTGGCACAAAGTCGCAGTCCCTCGCACCACCGTGGCAATCACTCCAAAACCTACTCCATGGAAGAGGGAACAGGCGACAGCGAGAGCCTGCGGGCTGGTATCGTGGCAGGGAACAGCTCTGAGTGCGGGCAGCAGCCAGCAGTGGAAAAATGTGAGGTAAATAAACAACAGTAACCTGTCAGAAACAAAGCTTGGTAGATGTGATCCTTTACGGCCAGTGCAGATCCCTGTCTCCTTCCCCCTGAAACTTCCTGCTCAGAAACCAGGCAGTCGACTACTGGATACAACTCTTTAGATAAATTTTAATTATTCTTTTTAAAACAATATAAAACATTTAATTATCCAAATGTCTTTTAAGTTATCATTTGATCATTTTTTTGTCTTTTTCATTCTCGCGTCCTCAAACCTGGTGTAAAAGTCAAAGCTTTGTTTCAAACTGACTTCAATACAGCTGTGCTGATAAGACCTGTGGCAAACTGACCCCTTGTGTTTCTAAATTAAATGAAAGTGCCACAGTGCTTGGAAAAGCCTTACTGCTTTGTACAGCTGCACTAGAACAATTCAGGGCTTATTATTAATTAAATTGTGGCTTATGGGGCCAGCCTGTTCTTCTGAGGCACTTTAAGGAGTACATCTGGATGCCACCGTAGAACCACTTGCATTGCCTGAGCTGTTGTGGTTAACTGCAGGGAACAGCGAATCTGTTTCCAAGAAGGTGTTGGGGGTTGGTTTGGTTTTGTTTTTACCATATTACGCCAGCAATTTTGTGCATGTCATCCAGCTATTTAGTTGTCAGCTATCTGAATGGTGACAGTTCCAAATACGGACAGATTCAAAACAGAAAGCCTTCGTTACAGACCTTGTGCCAATCCCAGCTGGTGAAGATATAAAAAATAACTTCATTTTTTTCTACCATGTCACCTTTGTCTTGCTTTCTGCCACTGGGAAGATAAAAGTTGAAAGAAAATAGTGGGAGAGAAAAAAGAGAGTCCTAATTATCTCTTCAGATAAAGTCTATTGAATGGGAAAATAACAAATACCATTTTAAAATGAATTATTGCTTTCCAGTTGGACATCTTTATCCTTCAGTGTGGGGAAAAAGGACCCAATTTTTTTTTAAGGAGAGGGAAAAGGAGGAGTCTGCTTTTCGTTTTCCCTCCTCCTGATAACGAAGGTCTGACTTTCCTCCCTGTGAGTGTTTTGGCATTTCTTTTAATAAGGAAAGGTTCAGGTCGTCAATAAACAAACCACACTTCTCCCTTGTTATCGTGGCAAGGAGTGATGAGCTGAGTCTCAGTTCTTTGTCGTTCAATGTACCAACCAATCTGGGACACAAAAATAGCAGCTTAAAGGAGGAATAGTTTAAGTGTCCTTTCAGTTTATAATGTGTTTTGCCAATAAATTTACTTGCTCAGTGGGGTTTAGCATTGTGCTAGAGGCAATGGTTATATAAAATATGAAACTGCACTTTATTTGCCGTCCCCCTATCTCACTGCACAGCATTTTGATAACGAAATAGCTTTTTCTTCTTTTTCTTAAGGAATTCACTCAGTAATTCAGTAACAGTGATGGAAGTTAAAATTAAACTTCCTTATTATCTGATTTGCCAGGAGTCTCATCATTTATCCTATTACTGTAGATTCTGGTTCCGTGTTTGTGTGAGTGGTATCTTGACTCCCTTCACGCTCTGTTTTCAATGTTTTAG
Organism: Chloroceryle amazona; assembly: GCA_027560015.1. Taxonomy (NCBI): domain Eukaryota; kingdom Metazoa; phylum Chordata; class Aves; order Coraciiformes; family Cerylidae; genus Chloroceryle; species Chloroceryle amazona. Next base: position 5,578 of record JANHFX010022077.1, on the reverse strand, counting down.
AGGTCTAAACTAAATCTTTTTTAGCCTCTGAGTCTGGAATATATCACAGCAAGAGTCAACAACATGGGCATAAAAAGACAAGGGTCCTCAGAAGAAGACTGGGGTTCTGGGGGAGACAAAAGTGAGCTAGGAATAGGGTGTTTATTTCATTAAGTCGATTCTTTGAGATTTACTGAAGGTAACATTGTAGAATCTGTTTTGGGATTGTCTTTAGTGATGATTAAAACATTTTAAAATGCCGATACAATGAATGAGCATTAGATCTCTGATAAAATGTGATCTGTGTGGTAGTAACTGTGATCCCTAGCTTGTGATCAAACAGTAGTGGGCTTGTGGCATTCCAGACAACGCTTTCTGCTCTGTTGTATTGCAGAACAGCTCTTCTGATATTATAAAATGAACCAACATTATACTGGAAGAAGAAATCAAGAGTTCCAGCCAAGGGCCTTCTCCTTGGAGGAAGCAGACACTTTTCATGCCTTCCCAGTAGGAGACAATTTAGCACAATCCTTGTAAATATAAGTAAGAATAATCCTTTCACAGATACAGGCACAAATAACAGGCTTCAGAAGGAGAGCATAATGCTGATGGAAGCTAACAGAATTATTTGACTGTTAACCCACTATCTTTCCAGCTTGTTCTTCCATAGACAGGGCATTTAGTTTGATTTAAGTGTGCATTTATACATATTTTAAAGAGATTATATATCAGATAATGTTTAATTAGCAGTATAACATTTAGTAGATTAGCAGATCACTTAACATTTGAAGCATTTTTACAGGCATATTTGTATTGTTGCTGTTCTCAACGGTGTTGCTCAATAGGTTTAAGTGTGCAGTGCCACGAAGAATAGGCCCCCACCATCTTAAAGGCTGTAACATGGGAAAAGCAGATGTTACCTGCCTCTGGGAACCATTTGTAGCTTCTTTACATTTTTGTAACATGCTTTTAATATCTCTTGCTCACATTCAACAATTGTTTATGAAGGATTAAGTAACTGCAATGGAAGGCCTGCCTACTACTACTGGAAAATTTTTGAAGTATGAAATGCTTTACCAAAGATTGTTTTTAGCTATAAGAACTAATGACTGTTCCTTAAGCTCATTATTTTGTTCCGAAAAGTAGCCTGAGGAGGAAAAAAAGCCCATCTGTTTATCGAGGCACCTTATATTCCTCATTGGCATGGCATCTAAGGCCCAGCTCTTTATGTGGTTTTGGATATTTTCATCCCATTAATATTACCCCAGAATGCACTTATAGGAAATACTGCTTTCAGAAACACTCTCTTCTGTTCTGCAGTGGCTAAAGTAATGGTTTCTAAACTGTGCTAGCATGCACCTTGGCATTATTTAAATTCCCTTTCCTAAAGAAGCTTAACTTTCTGAAGTGCCTTGAAGTGCCTGGGCCTGAGTGCTTTGGAAGCAAAGATAGTTCTCTTTGTGTCCCCGATCTCCAACCTGTAGGAATAACAGTGTGATTAGCTTCCACGGTGTTTTGATTACCTATTCATATTTGTATGTATAAACAGAGGAATAATGCATTGAGTCTGGAAAACAAGAGGTATCATCATTTAATCTGTTGCTGCAATGAGTTCTGTTGTCAAAAAGCAGCTCCGGTGAATGGCCTGTGTCCAGGCTTCTTGCATCTTCTATGAGTGGTGCACATGTCTATCACTGAATTTAAAAAGAGCATTGTAGGAGGATGGACACTTTCAAGGAGAGCAGTTTAGTCCCACAGTGACTTCTGAATAGCCAGGCTGGAGTTCGCTAACTAGAATTATCGCAGATGGTAAGCAGTGAGGAGCAAGTGTGGCACACAGAGCCTTGGTGTGAGATGTTTGGAGGGACATGTTGAACTGAGCAGACAAGCTGTCACATGTTGTGGACGTTGGAGCATTCCTTGCTTAGGTGTCTTCGCTCCGAGCTGTTAGCTGCAGTCACTGAGTCTGGAGGTTGTGTGAATGATGGTGTCCAGTTCTGCTGGGATGGGGATACAATCTTCTAGCCATGTGCAGATGGAAAATGAGGGGAATTTGAGACGGCTGTGATACTGCTGACCAATTTCATAATCTGGCAGGTGATGCTTACAGTAGATTACTGAGGAAGAAGGATGTTCTTTGAAGAGATTCCTTCCAGCTACTATTGCCCTGTCTTGCCAGGATTTGGCTACAGCCAGCTGCTCTCTATCCAAACTTGTATGTGGAACAAATACACAGGGAAAAATGGAAATAAAATGTTTTGGTTTGTGTTTTGTTTTTATTTTTGTTGTTTAGGGGTTCTTTTTGTTTGCTTGTTTCATTTTTCATTTTGTTGTTGTTAAGATGCAAACATCTGTGGACAGTTCAGGTTGATGTCCTCATGTTGACTGTTTTCCCACTGACTTTGTTTAACAGTTAAACCATTAGGGAGAGGAAAATAAGTCAAGAAAAAGAGAAGAACGGGCTGAGTCTTGCAGCATGCTGTGGGCAAAAACTTTGGAAAAGAAGGACTACTTTCTGTTCTCTTTGAGGATTATTGCTCTGTCCTATAGCTGATTGCAGGCAGGAATAGAATTGTGTAGTATCAAATACCCCAGAGCTGAGCAAAAGGTATATGGATGTCTGTGTCTCTGGAGAAGGATGTTTAGAAAAGCAGCAAGTGCTGTCTTCTCACTGTGACCTGGCTGAAACAGCATGCAAGAAACCAGCACCTGCTAGAAGACAGTGAGGAGAGCATGCTTTTAATTTGGAAACTGATTTAGAAAGAGGAGAGCAGATGTGGGCAAGTCCTTGAAAGAATGAACTCTGATTTTGAGGAGAGTTGTAAGGTGGAGCAGGAGGCTGTGAAGAGAGCTTTTCTGCCAAGCAGAGAGGGTATAAAATTATGTTGACTGTGATACGACAGTGCTGTTCTGTCAGAACGCATAAAATGTTTGTATCTGATCTGGTGTCCTCGGGTGAAGTGTTTAAAGCAGGCATGGAACTATTCTCAGTTAATTTGACTGTAATTGTCATTGAAGGGTAGGATCTCAAGTCTTCCAAATGCCTGAGAAAGACCAGGTGGCAACCAGAGAGGAGGCAGTGTGTGCAATGTCAGGAATCTGCACCCACAGGGAGCCATGCCCATAAGTATGGTACAAACCACTGCTGCAATAAAAGTCATTAATAAACAACCTTTGTTCTCTCTTACTGTTATCACAAGAGAGAAACACAATCAATTTTTCCAAAGTGCTAAGCACACTCAACTCCCATTGGTGTTAACACAGATTTAAAGTGCTGACTACCTCACAGACCTGTTGCCAAAATGTGCTGCAATCTCTTTTCTTTCTCACACCTCTCTGGACAGGCAGTTGCCTTATTACTTCAAGTCCTCTTAAAACCTCAGATCTTCAATATGCCTCAGCTTGTGAGGCAAGCTAGGGCTGGAGAGAGCTGTGATGTTCATGTTGGGGTTGCACAATGGCACAGCCACTTGGCAATTCCACGATTCAAACTGTGTCCTGTACTAGATGATGTTAATGGATGGGGCTACAGGCTCTTCAGATGTGCCCAACACATGCAACCTCCTGTGTAAATCTGCTTCTGTTACAAGCCAGACTTCAGGAATCTACGACTGTGAGGAGGCAGAATTCCTCATTTGTTCTCTGCGTAGTGGGCTTTCTGTGGAAAATGAGAGCTGCATGTGTGAGAAACCAGCTAACCAAGCTTCAAACAGAAGCCAAATGAGGCTTCCCTGTAGTTTCACAGCTGTGGCCCCAATTCCAGATTTGTGCTGCCAGCATGGTGAACTCTCCTTCTTTTCTGTGACCACTGAGAAATGGTAAAAAATACAGAAGCTGGAGTCAAACCTTGCTAAGATTAATTTTCTTTTGTCCCCAGGGAATAGCAATGGCTAATTTTAAAACTGGGGAAGAGTAATGTAACAGCATTTTCCAAATTATTACTTACTACCTTAATAATAATGACTAGTAGTGCCTTTTTCCCTTTCCTCTCGAAGAGATGAGTAAACCTCTGCCTCATATTAGGGAGGTAAGAAGTCACAGAGTAAGTGGTAGTTTAACATTGTGCTGAGATGGGAAATATGTGCATGGGAGTGCTGTATTTAAATTCCTATTAACATCGCCTGGTACAGCCCATGCTGGTTGTCACAGGCAGGGAAGTGACCCCCTGCTTTCACAGCTCGTGTCCAATCTTATCACTGCGATGGGCCCAGCTGCTGGCAAACCAACTGTCCCACTGATGCTCATCCATCAGAGCTTGCTCACCCTCAGTAGTTGTCCTTAAGATGTAAATAATGCAAAATTTCTAAGAGCGTAACTGCTTCTAATTATCAGGCATAATTTTAAACTGCAGTTCAGGTTGAAGTGTCTGCACGTTTGCATCCTCAGAATTTTGTGTGATAACTAAATGGTTGTGTGTGTGTGTACACATATGCACTCATATGCTTTTAGCTAATAAATGCAATTCTGTTCAGGCATCTGATATAATTTAGGGATAGTAATGACTTTGGAATGATGATGGTGTTATAACTCAGTTAAGATGTTTTTAACAAACTGCCTCAAGTGGGCTGCAAACAGCTGCAAAACACCCACTCAAACCTTTAACAGTCTCCTCAATAAATGATAGTACTGTCATGTATGTGCTCTCCCTAATGAATGAGAGAACACAGGAGCAGGCTTTAATTTTTGTCCTTTTTGTTCCTTTTTCCCCACAGACTATCCACGTTGCCATTGTTTGTGCAGGGTACAATGCCAGTCGGGATGTTGTCACACTTGTCAAGTCTGTCTTATTTCACAGGTAAAGGTGGCTTTCTTTTTTTGTATATTGTATATCTGTTGATGGCTAAATAAGCTCTTTTTACATTTACTTTCTTACTTCAAAAGAATGTCAGATTCCCTTCCCTGGTTGCTTTTTCTTTAGAAGGAAAGAAGCATAAAAGTTATGACCACCACAAATACCTGAACCGGTATAAAGTTTTCTACTCTGAATTAGAGGGATTGGAGATCCACCCGCTGTGCCTGTTGCATCTGTAGGACAGCATCTGTCATTTAAAGATTTATTTTTCAGTATTATTTAATTAAAGTCAGATTATTTATTCTGGTTTTGGAAGGGTTAATTGCAGGCCCTCAAAAGGCTTTGCAACCTGGGTTTAGCACATGGAGCACAGTTGGATCCCAAAACTGAGAGGCATAAATGTACAATGAAGGCAAAACAACCCATTCCCTTAATAAACGGAAGCTCCAGAAAAAGGGCAATGGTGTTAAACTGTGTGTAGGCATACAGGTATATCCCTTGTCTGGTTTAGTAACGTGTCTCAGAGTTGTTTTCCAATAGTCTTGAAGAAGGTGGATTAAAATAGGGAAACGGTGAGACAGTTTGACTCAAACAGGACAACTAGACTAATAAAACATGCGTAGTGTATATAGATGCTTACTAAGGAGGTAGTTTCAATACACTACTTTATAACAAACTATAATTTTATACTATTTGTATTGTTTATATTATTTATATAGAATCATAGAATTGTCAGAGTTGGAAGGGACCTTCAAGATCATCCAGTTCCAACCCCCCTGCCAATGGCAGGGACACCCCCACTAGAGC
>JANHFX010022074.1:61852-75222 GCA_027560015.1 Chloroceryle amazona | reverse complement strand
AAGTTGCCCGCGGGCGGCGGGGGGCCCCGCACGGCGTCCTGTCACCCCGCGGAGCCTGGCCCGGCCTCCCGCGGGGCGGCTCGGGGCGGTTGGGGGCCCGGCCGGGCCGGGGGCGAGGCTGCCTCTGCCAGGGGCCGTGAGGCGGAGGGGAGAGGGGCGGCCGGGAGCCTTGCTCGTCCTCGACGGCTCCGGCCGGCGCTCGCCCGCTCTTGGCGGGTACCCTGCGGGGCTCCCTCCGGCTGGGGCGAGGAGCCAGCGCCGCCTCGCCGCAACAATGACCGACATGGCTGTGGGGCGGCCGTCCCGAGGGCCTGCCCCAGAGGGTCCCCAGCGCCCAGAGACCGAGGGACTCTCCCAGGGGTTCCCTTGCGCCCAGACAGGGGTAACTGGGGACCTGCACCAGGAAGATCGGTGTGACTCCAGCACTTGCATCCGTAACCGGGGTGAAAACGACCTCAAAACGCAGACATGGTGGGAAAAAAAAAACCCCGTTCCATGGGCCCAGGGCAGTGGCTGTGTACTCTGGGTGGCCCGGGCAGCGTGTGAGGGTGGTGCTGGCTCCTGCGGTGCACAGCACAGGTCGAGCACACAGGGCCTGGCTGTGCTTCCTGGCTGCTCCTGGTTTTGCTGGGGTTATGTTGTGATGTGCAGGTGGGCTGTAAGGACAGTGGCATAGGTTCTCGGTCCAGCCAGGGAGAGAGAATGGGGCAAAAATGGCAGAGCATCCCAAAGACATGTTAGTTGGGAGGGAGGTCAAGCTCAAATGTGTATTTCCTGGTGTGTTTTCACATGCAATTGAGTTAATCCAGTGTGGGGAGCAATTCATCAGGCAGCTGGTGGTCTGTGGTACTCAGGGCTTTGAGGGTGATGCTGCTCTGTAAAACAAGACTTTTGCCACTGTTTTTAAGTGGTGAAGTTACTTTGTTGAGCAGCAGAAGTATCAAACCAGGGATTGCTCTTCTCTGCCTTCCCCTCCTTCCCCACACCTCTCATCCTCCATATTGACTCCTTGCTCTTCTTTAAAAATGTACTTTATGAGATTTCCTTCTTGAGGTGGTTTTCTCACCTTCCTTTGATGACCTGAAATTTTCCCTGGCTTGTAGCATACGATGTTGTTAGCGTAAATGAACCCTTTCTCAACTGCTTGTCAACAAAAACCAGTGCCAGAACAGAGCTCCTGTGCTAACATGCCCATCTGAGGCAAGAATGCAGTCCAGATGCCCAAAATATTGGGGTCAGCAATGCATCTGATTCCCCTAGAGCTAGACGAGGTGAGGCAGCGTACTTCTGAAACGCTGAGATTTACGAGGAATGTGGTGCTGCTGTGTCACTTGAGTGTACGAAAGCCACCTGTGTTTGCTTAAGGTGCAGTCTTGCTTTCAGGACTAACTGGATATTCTTTTAAAATCTTTTTCATGAGCCTTAAATTTGGGGATGAGGTTTCCTAGATAGGTAGCCAGATAGAAGCAAGCTGCCTTAGCATGACTTGGTACACGTGCTGTCCAAGTAGGCTGTGCAGAGGAGCTAATGGCAGTGCAGAAGATGCTGTGTTGCCTGTGTCACTGGGTGGTACCTGAGCATAGATCTCTTGGATGTGGGGACTGCCAGCTCCCAGGGTTCTGTAAAACCACCAGTGTTGGGGAAATTGGCCACTGTTTTAGTGTAGCACCAGCCATACCCGTGATGCTGAATGCTGGATGTAATGTTTTCAGACGTTTTGTAGCTACCGCTTTTAGAAGGTGCTTGGTTTGAATCCAGTTCTGCACTCTCTGAAGTTGCTGAGAGCTTTGCCATTGATTCCGCTGAAAAAGAGGCGTTAGTATGCTAACGGTGCAGAGCACAATTAGCAGTTTGTAATCTTGGAATGTTTATTTGCAATGATACTCATTCTTTTCTCATCTGTTTCAGCCGAACAAACTTGCTCACCTCGGAGCTACAAATATTGGTGATTTGAGATTTGAGTTCATCCCTCACTACTCCTGTGCAAGCAAGAATCAGAAAAATGAATATCCAGGGGAAAGGCTTCCCCTTGGACCTCGGAGGAAGCTTCACTGAAGATGCTCCGAGGCCACCGGTTCCTGGTGAGGAGGGGGAACTTGTGTCCACAGATCCAAGGCCAGTTAGCCATGGTTTCTACTCCGGTAAAAGCGATGTGGTTAGAAGTGAGACCTCCACAGCAACACCGAGGCGCTCCGATTTGGATTTGGGGTACGAGCCTGAGGGGAGCGCTTCACCAACTCCACCCTACTTGAAGTGGGCCGAGTCACTGCACTCCTTGCTGGATGATCAAGACGGTATCAACCTCTTCAGGACTTTCCTGAAACAGGAAGACTGCGCGGATCTGCTGGACTTCTGGTTTGCCTGCAGTGGCTTCAGGAAGCTGGAGCCATGCGCATCTAATGAGGAAAAAAGACTCAAGCTGGCAAAAGCCATTTACAAAAAATACATCCTCGACAACAATGGTATTGTGTCCCGGCAGATCAAACCTGCCACAAAAAGCTTCATCAAAGACTGTGTCATGAAACTGCAAATTGACCCTGACATGTTTGACCAGGCCCAAACGGAGATTCAGTGCATGATAGAAGACAATACCTACCCTTTGTTCCTTAAGTCGGATATTTATTTGGAATACACGAGGACAGGTGGGGAAAGTCCAAAAATTTATAGTGATCCGAGCTCAGGGTCTGGGACAGGTAAAGGGCTACCCGGTTATCTGCCAACTCTGAACGAGGATGAGGAGTGGAAGTGTGACCAAGAGGCTGAGCCAGAGGCCAGCCGGGACTCGGCGCCTTCCAGCAGGCTGACACAGAAGCTGCTTCTGGAGACAGCCACCCAGCGTGCTGCCTCGGCTCGGCGCTACAGCGAGGGCCGGGAGTTCAGGTGGGTGAGCACTGGGACAGCGACCCTTCTGCGGGGTGCCTCTGGGGAATGGATCGGGGAGCCACTGTGGGCCCGGGGGCAGTGACAAGCCTTGGAGGACCTTGGCGGTCCACATCAGTACGGGACGGCATCGTGCAGGTGCTTTGCTGGAATGCAAAGTAGTCGCAGGGTTTTTTTAAAGGTATCTTTGGCCATTCCTGTCCAATTACTCCAGATCATTCCTGCACCATATTCCTCACCTGGGGAAACTGCTGCTGGACATGTTCTGGAGGCAGGTAGGGCTTGGTGTGCACTGCAGAGCCATGGGCAGGCCTCATGCATCAGCAGGCGGTTGAGCCAAGCCGCAGGTTCAGGTTGGCTGTAGCCTGCACCAGCAGGAGGTCAGTGCTTGGTGACTGTAACGTGGGCGAGTATAGCTCATGGTAAAAGTTCTCTGTGAAAATGCAGCAGGAAAATGGTTGTGATGAGCCACAGCTAGAAGTTGCAGGAGGCTTGCAGGAGATACCTTCACCTCGGTAATGTTTCTGTGAGTGATATGGGGTTCACGGTGTTCACTGCTACTCGAACTGTTTTGCATGTGAGATTCCCAGAACTGAATTCAAGTGGTGTCAAAGTCAGAATCACCGAATCCAGTTAAAACCATTCCCTGCTGGAGCTTTTCCTTTTGTCAAAGTAATTGCTGGGGTTTTTAACAGGAGGAGTTGCATGGTTTTGCAGCCTTGTTTTTCTTCTGGGTCCCCCACCCATTTCCAGCCAACATGGATTTTGAAACTTGCTGAGAGCCCAGTTAAAATTCCAGACAATTAACTTAGCAGGGAGCTCTCTGGGATCAATAAGCATGTGTGTGTCTAACCCTTGCTGAATCAACAGAACCCAGCCAGAACACATTCCTACTTTTCTTTCTTTTTTTTTTTTTTTTAAATACAATCTCCTTGTTTTAAGACCTGCTTAGGCTAAAATCTGACAGTTTGTGAAGATTACGAAATGAAGTAGCTGAACTGTCCTCTTCAAAGCCGTGTGCCTTATGAAAAGCATTTCTGTGTTTAATCTCCCTCGGCTGTCCCTTTAGGCTGGCAGCTGGAAACGCATCCCACCCCGCACAAGGTCTCGGCGCCTTTCAGCTGGCAAAATGTTTTCGGTTTGACTCTTGTTTTCTTATAGATTATAAGGAGGGGATGTTGCATATGAAGCTCTTGCGGGGGGTGGTGGGGGAGAGGAATTGATGTGGACTCGTGCTGTTTTAATCAGGAGTCAGGAAAAAAGATATCCTAGGGTCTTGGGACTTTCCTCCGGAGTTAATAGAAACCTTGATTGTTTCTTGAAGTGCATTTTCACTGAGCGGTCGGGTACTGACCATAAATGATGGACTAGAGAAGTCTACAATTTAATTGTCTTTTTATTCAAGCAATGATGGCTTTAGGGTTGAAAATAACTTAGTTGAGGTTCAGCTGCATTTAGTTTCCTTACTAGAGCAGGTAGCAAAAACCTGGATGCAACACTGTGCTCCTCAGCTCCAAGTGTCAGAAAAAACACACTTTACCCCTTTAGCTGAATATATCTGTGCTGGGCTTTAAATGGTTTAAGAAATCTGCTGTGAAATAGAAGTGGTTTGGAATAGAGTTCTTCGGTCTTGGTCATTTTCATACTAGATTGGAACAACATGAATTAAATCTTTATCTGGGGAATGGATCTTGGAAGAAACATACTGCTGATAATTTGTAGTGTCCAGCATACTGTCATTGTGGCTGCTCTGCTGACCTGTGGGGTAGGGAGTAATGGAACCATTTACCATGGCTCTCACCAGAGCAGGAGTTATTTCTCATCCTGGAGTAGCTGAAGAGAAGTGATTCATTTTATTTTTTCAATTTTGGTTTGTCAGCTGTAGTAGCGTCCAGAGCATCACCATGGAAGATGCTGCCAAGCTGCCTAATCTCTGCATTTTTTTATTCTAAAAAAATCTGCTGAGTTACTAATTTATGAGGTGATTGTGCCTCTTCATGCAAGACACTGTGGTTGAATTAACTTTCTTCCCGGATATTGTATAGCAATAGCTGTCTTCAGTAAGCTGGTTTCTAAGCTGTAGCATCTTTATCCTGCAGATGTTTTTTTGTTCATTTACTTTCTTACCTGAGTAGCTGCACTGGAAGCTGGTGGAGCTGCTTGCAGCAAAAAGCGATAGCTGCCTGCGGTGCTTGAAAGGCTGGGTCCCAATTTATTTTGCAAATTTCCACAAACCTTTCTTTTTCTTTTTTTTTTTTTTTTTGGCATATGTGTGAAAGAATTTCTCATTTCTGTCCTTGAGAGAGTGTTGAAATAAGCTGGTTTGCATTATATCTGAGGGCCTGTTTAATTCTGAGATTAAACTTCTATTCCTTGACTTATGTGGAAATCCTAAATAAAGAGGAATCTGAGCAAATGCAATGAAAGTATTTCTCTGTTAGCAAATGAGCATCTTGAATCAGCTCCAAATTTTTTGCAACAGAAAGTTTATAAATCTCAATGCAGTAGCTCTGCTCTCAGGAGAGCAAACGTAAAAATTCCTTACATGGCAGAAGACAGGCCATTATTAGCGTTGGATATTTTGAAGATGTGCAAATGTCCATGTGTGTTTGAGGATATCCTGAAGCCAAAAGCAGCGCCGTTACACACTGTGTTTTTGTATGCGTAGGAAAAGGCCAATAGTCATTATAGTTAGGCTCCTGCAAATTAATTGGACATTCGTTATGGATCAGTGAACTTCAAAGAGGGTAACCCCCGAAGATCTCGGGCATTAACTCGCAGCTTCCGAAAGTGACACTAACGTGGTTGTGAGGGCGGCTAAATCGTTCATTAACCTTCTTCTGACACGCCGGGACAACGTTCCTCGGATCCGGAGGGCAGAAATTAAACCTGTGCCTGAGAACTGCCCTGCAGCCTGGTTTTTGAGAGCTCCAGGAATACACACACAACTTAAAAAGTTTGAGATTTGGTGTTTGGTGATGAAAGTACGCAGCTGCATCTTTTGTCAGAGTGGGTTTCTTCTGCAGTCTCTTTAGCTCTGTGTCGGAAGGGGCTCCCCAAAGCAGCGGAGGGCAGTGCTCACAGGCATTGCCTTTGCGTTCTTCCAATGGTGAGAAGGGCAAATGGTGTTACCAGTGATGAGCTCTGCCTTCATCTCTTCTGAAAGCCAAGCAAACTGGGAGGTTTGGGTTAGTCCTGCCAATTGACTTGGGTTTTAAAATGGGTCTTGAAGCACACAAAGTGTTGAAAAGGAAACCTGGATGATGGTGATGAGAGGACACGTGGTGGTGGGCGAAGCCTCCCGTTGTTGGACGTTCAGAAGTGTTGTGGTGGACACAGCTGCTAGGCACAGGAGAAATTTCTCAGTGGGGGCTTTGATAGACATACAAGTTTGGTTTGTTGGAAAGAAGATGGCTACATGATCCAAGGTTTCATTGCCACTGATCTGACTAAGCTCATGGCATTTCACAAGTGTTGGTGGTTCAAATGAAAAGGATGGGTGATGTGGTAGAAAGCATCAGGAGAGTCCTTATGCTTGTGCCCGTGTGCTGGCAGCCTCTGCAGGCATGTGAGGGCAGCTCTCCCCAGACCATCCAGCCAGCACTTCCTCACAGCCGTGGGTGCAGAAAAAGCAAGTGGAAAAAAGCTGAAGGAGGTTTTTAGAGGAATGTGACAACCTGGTCTGAAACAGTGCAATGGCAGACGGTACTGGGAAGACGCAGGTCCTCTCCGTTGCTTGGGCAGCATAAATGGTCCGGTGGGCAGAAGCCAGGCCTGTGTCAGGAAGAAGCTGAAATTTATCTGGCAGACCTAATTTTGAGATTTACTGCTTTGTTCATAATTAAATATTAAATTGCATGCTTCTGACTTAAGACTGTGTGGTGAAGGAACTGGTGTTAATTGTACCAAACGGGTGGAATACTGGGAATGCAAAATCACAACCACTGATGTAGGAGCAGCTTGTGTTTAGAACATTTAAGGCACGTGTTACTGTCTTACTGGTGCTTCTTTTGACTGGAAAGACAGTGTGTGCATCTTGGAATTAGGCTATTGGAGCTTCATGAGACCTTGTTTGCTGAGAAAAAAGCACCTACTGAATGTTACCCCCACATGTAAAGGTGGAAAGAAATGTTTGGATCCTTAGCTTGAATTAAAATTGCCGAGCCCATTACATCACTTGTAATCAATAAGTACTATTTGGAGTCTGTGAAATAGTGGTTATTTCCAGTTCTAGAAGAGATTTGTTCTGCATTGTTCTTGAGAGAGGCTAACGGGGAGGTGGGGTCTGGCGCTTACAGCACTAAGTGGTAATTTAGTGACTGGAGCACTGCAAGACACACAAGCCAGAGAGTGATGGTGGTTTTGCACAGAAGTTACGCCAGCCTTTGAAAAGACATTGTTGTGAGCTGATGAAACTTGTGTGTGGAAATGCTTACATTAACGGCGTAAAGTATTTATGCTGGCGGTTGCCAAGTTTTAAAATGGATTTTATTTAAAGAAGAATACCTTTTGTGCCCATAGCTTTGCCTCTACACAAATCAAGGTGGAGAAGTGGTGTATTTGTTGTTTGGTTATGGATCGGTGCTTTGGCTTCTTTTTGAAGACAGGTAGTTAAGCTTTTAGCACTCTCTTTTGAAAAATGAATAGCATTTTTTCTCCTCCTTCAGCAAACTACTTTAATTTGTTATGATTGAGTTTTATTTGGGTTACAGAATCTTTTCTCTTAAAAGCATGAAAGGGGATTTATATCCCCCACTTTTTGGTTCTGGGAAGGTCCAAGTTGGACATGGTGGGGAAAAAAACACCTTGATCGGAAGTGTGATGCAGCCCTGGAGCAGGTCACCAGAGGGGAGAGGATCTCCCTCCATCCTTGGAAGGCTTCACAGCTGGGTTAGGCAGAGCTATGGCCTGTCTGATGAGTGGTGGCAATGGTCCCGTTTGGATGTGCACTTACGGTGGTGGCACAAATTGTGAAATCCTGGATTTTGAGAAGCAGGTTGGAAGTCAGGCTGATGTGGGTTCTGCCTGGTTTCAGAAAGAATCGGGTGCTAAAAACTGAATGGGACCTGAACCAGTCCTGGGATGCTGAGAAGGGCACCCGGGAGGTGGGCTACAGGGTGGGTACACCTTGGGTTTGATCTGCTGTTCAGCTTGGCTTTATATTTTAAGAGTTTCTTTGTTGTTCCTATAATGGACTAATCCCTTGAATCATTAGTTAGCATAGGACGTTTTAAAAATGACTGCCTCTTGGATGTGTTCCTTTAATAGTCTGTTAGATCCTGGATTTATTAACTATTGAGACAGACTGTGAAATCCTGTTATACCAGCCTTGCTTGGTGGAAAAAGAACCAAGAAGGGTATGAGGCTGCTGAAGGAACACACGCTGGCCTCGTGTTAGGGTAGAGCAGTTGACTTCCCCACCTTCCCAAGCCATGCAAGAAGTCCTTTGTGCTCTCCGGGCTGGGTCGCTGGCTGCCAGAGCATGCCACAGTCATGGGTCATCCCAAGGTTTGGGGCATCAGAAGGTGCTCCAAGAAGTTACAGCACTGTGCAAGGCCAGTCACGCAGTCACTGTGCATTTAATCATGGACCTGATCTTACTAGAATCAGCGGAAAAATACGGTTTTGGACGTGGCTGTATGTGTAGTGCAGAAATTACTGTGTTCAGAAAAACCTTAGAATGGAGGTGCTGATATCCTAAATCAGTTCCTGGAAATATCATTGGATTATTAGGCTCATCCTTAAAGCCATTAAGCAAATTACAGTTAATCAGTCAAATAAAAGAAGAAGGATCTTTTGTGAGGCCCTGTCTTTTCAGCCATATGCAGAAGCTGTAGTAATATTTTAATTTTCCATTTGTCAGTGAATGTATTCAATCACTTTGCTTCCTTATGTGAAGGATTTGAAATTAGAAACTGAGGTTAATTATCTGCATTAAATGAAATATGTGAAGATGACAAAAGCAAAAACCTTCATGATTTGGTATGGTCTGTTAAGCTAGGCAGGCTGCTTCAGAAGCAGAGGGGTTATTTTTCCCCAGTTTTGTTCCTATTGAAGGGGTTTAGTCACAGTAATTGAAATGATTAAAAAGTCAAATTGCTGGTGAATATAATTCTGAGCATCTTTCTGAAAAGATCTGACACTTGGTTGAGAGCAGGGGTTTGCTCTGCCTGGCCTTACCGGGCAGCATGGAGCATCTGCCGTTGTGCTGTCCCAGCGTGGGTGAGGCCAGTTGCCCTTGGAGCCTTGTTATCGACCTCTTCCATGGCCATGGGATGTCACAGCTCTGTGGCAAGGTTGGTGGAGGTGTTGTGGAAGTGGAACAATACAGAAAGAGAGCTGCTCAGATATAAAACGGGTTGACACCATCCATCCTAATGCCAGTAATTAGCTAATTACTGCCTGCTTCCCTTGCAAGCACAACTTCAGACTCAACAAAGAACAATGCTGTTGGAAATACACCATCCCATGGCAGTTGGCTGGTTTGGGGGTGATTTATTTGTGAAAATGATTTTTTTTTTTTCCCCTGCAGCTGCAGTACACACATGGCTCAGGTATAAGCTGCTCCAGGGCTGCTCCTTGGGGGCAAAGCTGCCCCTTCACTGCTGCAGCCCTGAGTACCACACTATGGGCAATTCAGGAAAGATCTGACTCTTCTGGACGCACACATCTTCTCATTCCTCTCCGCCATGCACCAGAGCAATCTGTTTTGCCCGAAGTCACGCTCAGAATTAAATTGCAGCAGGTCACGCTTGTGTGTAAAAGCAAAGCGATCGTTACTCGCAGCCCTGGTCTGGGTTCTTCGCTCTTGTAAGGCAGTGATGAATTTAAGTAGAACCGTTGCAGTTTTATGTCAGATTATCCAAATTCTATAAAATCCACGTGGAAATTGGATTTTACTTTTGAAGATTCCAGAGTACACTTTTGTGGCAAGACCTGCAATCTTTTGGTCCTGTGGCCCCTAAAGTACCAGCTTTTAGAAGGTCTTTAGCTGATCTAAATACCTAATGGATGAATGGTTTTCACCTATCCTGATGAAAAACAGTGGAGGGAGGGAAAATGATAGCCAGAGGGAAAAACCTAGTGAGACCTACTGGGTGACACCAGGACCTCATCTTAGTCCCTGAACCTGTCTCCAAAGCTAATGACCAGAAGCTACTGGTTTTTATTCTTCCTTTGGCCTTCCTACCCCCACGTATTCCCTGTGGTGTTGTAGACCCAAGAGTATCACTCTTCTGCCTCTCTCTATTTTAATTTTCCTTTGGTTTTGGAGGTTTATGTTTTTGCCATTTATCTCCAGCGTGTGTTCAGAGAGATGCTGGTGCTGGAAGGAGGAGAGCAGTAGGACTGGGAAGATGAGGTTGGCTTTTTTTTTCCAGCAGTTCCACATATAGGGTGGGTTATCTCTGCTGAAAAACCACTTTTAGTGGTTCAACAGATTCACCCTTTTCAATCATAAATTTCGGTCTTTTTCTTGGTTCAAATCAGCATTTTGAACTGGGCAAGATTTACCTGGAAGAGGGCCTGCCTCGTTCTGCCACTGCTGCCAGCCTGGTCCAGGAGGTTGCTTTGGGACTTCCAGCCAGCATGTGTGTTCCTGTGGGATCGATTGGTTTGTAGCTGAGGACCTCTCCAAGCTTTCACAAGCCAAGTGCAAATTAGAGGCAAGTTGCAGGAATGCTCCTGGGATTAGAGGTAGGATTCAGGGAGTATCCAGCTGTAGCTACTGGGTTTGATTAACTTTGTCCTGGCTCTGCCCTGCAGAAGTAAGAGCTGTAAAACCATTTGGCACCAGACATGCAAATGAGAGCTGGGATGAGGCGACTGTTACCCTCGAGGATCCCAAAAGAGGAATCAACAAATAGAAATTATTCTATTAGAAGGGGCGAAGTTCATAGGTTAACCATCCTGTCAAATCAATGAAATACAGCCTTGATCTCCTGCACAAGGGCTTTATTGTGTATAAATAAGAGTGCCTGAGCAAAGACAGCAAGTTCTTGCACTGTAACATTTGCAGTGCACTGAAGAAAGGGAAGCTCTGTACAGATTGCAGCACGAAATGCATCCTTCAGACATCGGCTTCATTCCTGCTTCAAAGGATTGTAAAACATGACCTTGGAGCCTTCTTGCTCTCCTTATGGCCCTGTCCAGATTGGATTTCCACAGGGTGTGTATTTTTAAATTTTTTTTATATAAAAAGTTGGGGTCTTTGGCTGAGAAACCTTGTCTTTGTACTTTTAATTCAGTCCATGCAACTGATAACATTTAATTATTAGGAAAATAAAGATGTTCCTTCTTGAGCAAAGCCACAGAAGAAAGCTGTGGGGTACGCTGGCGACCCCAGATGCGTGCAGCATGTCATCCGCTGACCTGTTAGGGCTGGACGAAGACCATCACCCCAAGGCCTTTGTTGGTTCGTCCGTGACTCTGCCAGGAAAAGAAGTGTCAGAAACTGCCTTCCTTGTTGTGGAAGTATTTCTATTTGATGTGTCTTTGAACATCTGCACATTCAGGGAAACTGTTTTCCTCTCTTGGGAAAAGCCACTTTGCAAAGGCTTGATTGACCCTTCTCAGGACAGACTAATGCTGGAAAAAACAGATGAGCTTGAAACAAGATGCAGCGAAGGACGTGTGGATGTGTCACTGCAGCACAGGATTTGTCACCTTGTAAAACAGCACTGTGGGTTTTCCCCTCCAGACATGCGGTGCAGTTTGTGACCCACGGGTGCTGTGAGTGCTGCTGGCTGGGGAAATTAGCCCAACTGGAGGCACTGGTGAAGGCAGAGCATCTTGTCCCTGAGCAGTGGCTTTGGGTTTTCCCCAGAAGAGGCTGGAGGAGCCTGCTAAAACTGATCCATAAACTTCCCTCCTCCTGAAGGAGAGGAAGCTTTTCACATGGGCATGGGAAAAACTTTCCTTTGGTAATCCTGGAGATAACAGGTCACACAACTTCACCCAGTGATTCTTGCACAATCACTTGTGGTCAGGCTGAAGTGTCTATTTTAGAAAGGCATGCAAAGTGATGGGAGGTCATGCAGCATTTTTGTTATCTCTTCCCGTGGTTAGTTACTCTCGCTGTTCCCAGCCAGTTCCTTATTGCTCCCTTCAGTTTTTCCCAGCTTCAGTTTCTGGCTGCTGGGTTTTGGTGTGCCTTTCCTCCCTTTAGAGGCTCCAAATACCTTTTGCACGTTTGAAAATAACCCTTCCAAATGGGTGTGAATGTTCTCCTTAAGTGGCAGCAACTTTGTTATGGAAGGCTCTTTGGTTTTATTAGACTTTTCAACCTTCCACTTGACTGTGAAACAAGCTGTAGCTTGTCATGGTTGACAAACCTTCCGCTCTGGTCTCAGACCTAACCTACCAGTTTAAAAGGCAGTATTCTTTTGTGTGTAGGTTTCTGGGTGGGGACCATTGGGCTTCTAAGGGAAATTAACTTACAGCCTCTCTTTCCACCTCCCACCTCCAATAAATTAAGTTTTGTGTTAACTGTTCCGTCATCTCCAAAGGCCAAAAGGCAATGTCAGCCTGTGCTTCAGTTTTTCTGCTATGTGAGGTACTCTTCTACACACCAAGAGTGCAAGTAGGTGGGATTCTGTTAATTATATTAAAACCAAAACTGCTCCACAATCAGTGTAAGCAACTGAAGATCAAAATGTATAAAGTTTTTTGGGTTTTTTTTTGGGTGATTCACCCATAATTATTTTAAAATGCGTTGAATTTATTCTTAAGCTTTGGAGGAGAATTCTTGCAAGGCTGGCGTTTGCCATCCGTGGTGTTTATACACCTGAGTAAATGCCTGTCTCAGCAGTTTGTCAGTGTGGAGTGCTCCAGATCTAAATCCCTTCAAAGGTAAACCCAGCACACCTTTGTTTCTGCTGGCCTTCCCATTGCTGGAGTTTTCACCGGTGAGGTGGAACCAGTCATAGCAGTGTCTGGCACTAGGGTAGGCTGGCTGCTGAGGCTCACACCATTTTAATAACTGTTTCATGCAGATTTGCTCTCTGTAGAGCAAATTTAGGTATCAGAAGCTGTAGAAGCTGGATGACATCAGCAGGCTGATGGGACTGGTGGAGAGTGGTTGTAAGCAGCTTTGTGTCTGCTCTTCTCTTTTTACACCCCTCCAGCAGAAGCTGTTGTATCGATCCTGGTGGTCCAGGGAAGAAGGGAGGGAATTTCCTTTGGATGGTCCCTCTTGGATGCATCAGACTGGCCATGTCTGACTTTAGGGTTGTGTGAAAGTACAGTGGCGTGTCACTGCGGGTGCTGGTGCTTGCTGCCCAGCTGGGCAAAGTTTGGTGTTTTTATTTTCAGAAGGTGCCCTGTGCTGCAGGAGGGGCATTTTTCACATGCTTCTCTCTCTGGCTTTGCTGTTAAGTTGGAAATGTGCTGCAGCTAAGCAGGCTGCACATTGTTGGGGGTGGTTGTTGTTGTTTTTATGCTAACCAAGCACTCTGCCCGCCTCACTCCTCCATCCCCCTCTGGATAGAGCT